>PVIC010024621.1:0-25883 GCA_004025085.1 Thryonomys swinderianus
TTGCTGAGTTCAAGGCTTGCCTGGGCTACATAGTGAGCTCAGGGCCAGCCTGAACTGCAAAGTGAGACCCTGTCTCAAAAAAAAAAAAAAAAGGCAGCTATAGCTAGGCATTGTGGCAAATGTCTGTGAACCCAGCTACTCAGGAGGATCCAAATTCAAATTCCACTTCAGAAACTTAGGAAGACCATGTCTCAAAATTTAAAAAGCTGAATGCCAGATGTGGTGGCTCACGCCTATAATCCCAGCACTTGGGAGGCAGAGACAGGAGGATTGCTGAGTTCGCGGCAGCTTGCCTGGGCACCATAGTGAGCTCAGGGCCAGCCTGAACTACAAAGCGAGACCCTGTCTCCAAAAAGCAAAAAAAAAAAAAAAAATTTAAAAAGCTGGCCAGGCATGGTGGCTCACGCCTGTAATCCCAGCACTTGGGAGGCAGAGGCAGGAGGATTGCTGAGTTCAAGGCTTGCCTGGGCTACATAGTGAGCTCAGGGCCAGCCTGAACTGCAAAGTGAGACCCTGTCTCAAAAAAAAAAAAAAAAAAAAATTAAAAAGCTAGGAGCATAGCTCTGTGGTAGAGTGTCCTTGGATTGATCTCCCAATAAGAAAAAACAAAGCAAATATGACAGGTACAGTAATAACTGTTCTCCACAAAGCAATAAAATGCAGTAGCAGAATTTATTCCACAACATAAGAGGATGTGTATTGCGTCACAAGCACTTTGTTCTCCAGGCTTTACATCACTTGGCAGCACTGCAGGATGCTACACAGCCATTAATGCAGTTCACTCAACTGTAGATCATTTCAAATCCTAGTCTGAAAAAGAATCTACAGTGTACATCCTTGTAAGGGTGAGAAACAGGGTGGAGCTCATGAACTGTCTACCCCCAGCCTTCTTATATTCTTTTTTTTTTTTTTTTGAGACAGGGTCTCGCTTTGTAGTTCAGGCTGGCCCTGAGCTCACTATGTAGCCCAGGCAAACTTCGAACTCAGCAATCCTCCTGTCTCTGCCTCCCGAGTGCTGGGATGACAGGCATGAGCCACCACGCCTGGCTCTTATATTCTTGCAGTATGGTGCTCTCCTGACAAATGATCACTCAGTCTGGCAGTCTCTTTGTCTTTCCTAGTGACACCTGCTAGAAAGATTCCAGTGTAGTGGACTTGTCCTTACCTGTATCTGAGTTGTCTCTAGGAGTGGGGCTGGGAGTGGAGACAGTTCAGACAGCCTATCAGGAGACTGGGCCATGGTTGCTGCCATCTGGAGCATTTCTACCTCTTGTTTATGCTTCTCAAGGATGTTGGTGACTTCAACCTTCAGATTCTCATTTTGAGCTGGGAAAATATAATCCAGACATAGGAAAGGAATATTTCAAATTATCATTATTTGCAGATGATATGATATTCTACATAGAAGAGGAAAGGAATATTTCAAATTATCATTATTTGCAGATGATATGATATTCTACATAGAAGTCCTAAAAAACTCTACCAAAAAACTCTTAGAATTAATAATAAACTTCAGGAGCCGGAAATATAGCTCAGTGGTTCTGGCATCTGCCTAGCAAATGCAAGGTCCCAGTAACCACATACAACAATACTGGGCGTAGTGACTCATGCCCACTAGCCATCAGTACCACATACCACAGTGCCTGGTGTGGTGGCTCAGGCCTATAATCCCAGCACTCAGGAGGCGAAGGCAGGAGGATTGCTGAGTTCTAGGCTTGCCTGGGCACCATAGTGAGCTCAGGGCCAGTCTGAACTACAAAGCGAGACTGTCTCAAACAAAACAAAACAAAATTAAAAAAAACCCTTCGGAAATGTAGCAGGATATAAGATCAACATACAAAAATCACTAGCATTGACTGGAGATTTCCAGTGCCTGCCTCGCAAGCACAAGGCCCTGAGTTCGATCCCAGTGACCACATAGAATGCTGGGCGTGGTCGCTCATGCCTGTCATCCCAGCACTTGGGAGGCAGAGGCAGGAGTATTGCTAAGTTCCAGGCTTGCCTGGGCTACATAGAGAGCCCAGGACCAGCCTGAACTACAAAGCGAGACCCTGTCTAAAAAAAAAAAAAAAAAAAATCACTAGCATTGGTGTACACCAACAATGAACAGGATGAGGAGATATGAAAATACCTTATACAGTAGCTTTAAGAAAAATAAAGTACCTAGAAATTAATCTAACAAAAGAAGTAAAAGCTCTCTCCAAAAACTACAGGACTCTGAAAAAGGAGACCGAAAAGGACATCAGAAAATCAAAAGATGTCCCCCTGTTTCTGGAGAGGCAGAATCAATATTGGCCAAATGGTCATATTCCCCAAACTGTTATAAGGATTTGAAGCAGTCCTAATCAAAATACCTGTAGTATACTTCTATAATCCCAGCACTCGGGAGGCAGAGATAGGAGGATTACTGAGTTCAAGGCTTGCCTGGGCTACATAGTGAGCGCAGGGCCAGCCTGAACTACAAAGCGAGACCTGTCTCAAAAAAAAAAAAAGTCTAAAATACCTATAGTATACTTTATAGATCTAGATAGAATGATCCTAATATTCATACAGAATATGAAAAGCAATTTTAGGCCATAAGAACAAAGCAGGAGGCCGAGCAATACCTGACTTGAATCTATACTACAAAGTAATAGTGATAAAAACAGCATGGTACTGGAACAAAAACAGATATGTGGATGAATGCAACAAAACAGAGGACCCAGAAACTTCCTTACACACATTCAGCTATTTAATTTTAGACAAAGGGGCCAAAAGTATATGTTGGAGAAAAGACAGCCTATTCAACAAGTGGTGGTGGAAGACTGGTTATGGGTGTATATAAGAAAATGGATCCTTATCCCTCACCATTTATTAAAATAAAAGCAAAATAGATCAAATATCTAAACATTAAAATAGAAACATAAAACTATTGGAAGATAAAATAGGTAAAACACTTGAAGACATAGGTATAGGAAAGATTTCCTAAACAGAACTTCAGTCACACAAGAAATAGCAGCAAGAATCAACAAATGGAATTATATTGGATTAAAAAGCTTCTGTACAACAGAAGAATAATTCAGCAGAGTGAAGTGACCACCTATAGAATGAGAAAAAAATTCTGTCAGCTATATTTCGGGGAGAGGAATAATATCTAGAATATAAAAATTAAAGCGGCCTAAAATTAAAGATTCAGTCAAAAAGTGGGCAGAAGAAATGAACTGATACTTCATAGAGGAAGACATACAAATGGTCAGTAAATATATGAAAAAATACTATCATGTCTGGCCATTAGAGAAGTACAAATTACAACAATGGTGAGACTTCCAGGAAGATGGCAGAGTAATAAAGAGCAGAGAAACAGCTTCCCTGAGATTTGATGTTCAGATACTGTAATATAGCAAAGTAAGGAAGAGAAGAAGGAGGGAAGTGGTTTCCCAGGACTCAGTAAAGATCTGAACTGAGAACTGAAACCTATGGGGAGAGTGAAGAGTATGAGGTCAACACAGAAGAAGGTGGTGGCCACGGGTGCTTTCTTCCTGAGTCCTGATTCACTGTGTGGGAGGGGTGGGGGTCACTCAAACCTGCAGACACACTGCACTGTGACCACTGGTGATGTCACAGACCTCTGTGGAGAAAGACACCAGTGGAACTGAACAATGGACACAGATGACTGCAGTGGATCATGAGTTATTTAGGTTCAGATACTCATCAAGAGAGGGAATTGGCCTGCAGCCATCTTGGAGATAGGCCAACTGAGCTAAGAACTGAGAGCAGCTGTGGGCAGTCTCCATCCAGCAGCTCCTGCATACCAGCCTCAACTTCAGTGGAATTCAAAAAGTACAGACTTTTCAGGATTATTCACTAACCTACCATAAATCTGGCTTGCTGGGATTAATCAACACAGATCTAGGCTATGTCTGCTCTCTCTGTTTCCCAGTGAAAGAAACAAAAGAAGTGGACATGGTTTTTGTTCTTTTTTTCCCTTTCTTTTGTTTTGTCGTTGTTTTGGTTTTGATTTTTCTTTTTTTTTTTATAAACAGTTTCTACAGTTTATTTTTGGGTTCTGTTCTTATTTTTATTTTTTCCTTTTCTCTTTCCCTGCTGTCTTCTTTACAATTTCACAGTGCTCACATAATCTTCCTTTGTCTTCAAGCCTTCTAATCTCTTCTTTTGCTTTTCTATTTCTTCCCAATTCCTTTTAAGTTTTCTCCTCTGAGAATAAAATCACTTTTTTTTTTTTTTTTTTGTGGTACTGGGGATCAAACTCCAGCCCTTGTGCATCCAAGATTGGTGCAGTACCACTTGAACTAAATCCCCAGTGAAATCACCATACTGATAGCATATTTGCTGTGTACAAATTTTTGGTTCATTTTAGATTTTGTTGTATAACCACAAATATAGTTCATATAGATAAAGGTGAAAAATTAATATTTACCACAGTTGTCATTCTCTAGACTGTCTGATGCTACTGTTATTGCTGACTGTACAACATTAGCTAAGTAATATAATTAGTGAGTTCTTTCTGGTATGCAAAGACTCAGGTTGCCTAAGGGTCATAAAGAATATTAAAAGCCAGTGTTGGGCCGGAGGGTTAGCTCAGTGGTTCCGGCGCCTGCCTCGCAAGCGCAAGGACCTGAGTTCGATCCCTGGTAACCACATATAATGTTGGGCGTGGAGACACGCCCACCAACAATCAACACCGCATACCACAATGCCGGACGTGGTGGCTCACGCCTGCAATCCCAGCACTCGGGAGACAGAGATAAGAGGATTGCTGAGTTCACGGCGGCTTGCCTGGGCACCATAGTGAGCTCAGGGCCAGCCCGAACTACAAAGCGAGACCCTGTCTCAAAAAGCAAAAAAAAAAAAAAAAAAAAGCCAGTGCCAAAGCACTAGAGGCTACACTTTTCATTTCCAATAAATTAAAGAGATGGAATCTGGCAACAGACTCAAAACAAAAAAGCCAGCTAAACCTGGAAGACATCTCTGAGTAGTGATTTCCTAAGGGTTTTTTCAATACTAAAAATAAAGCTACCTGCCATAAGTAATTTACAAGCATCAACCCAGGAATTAAACTAAAAAAGACTAGAAAATGAGAAGACACTTAAGATACAACCTCATATTTCCAGTTCACCAAATGCAAACCCAGGGGACAATGAGGTGGAACAGTTTGAAAGCCACCCATCCAGGCTTTCTGAAGTGGTAACAGTGGAAGTAACAAATAAGAGGAATGAGGCTCTACAAAAAAATCAGAAATAAGTTTTCAAATAACTACAGAGATGGAGACCATAAAGAAAGACATGATTAGTGACTACAGAGCAGATACAGATTTAAAAATAAAAAAGAGAGAGAGAGAGGAGCTTAGGAAAATGAAGGAAACTATCACCACCAAGAATAAAAAATAAATGGAGGGGCTGGGGATTTAGTTCAAGTAGTACTGCACCTACCTTGAAACCATAGGGCCTGAGTTCAATCCCAGGTACTACTAAATAAATAAGTAAATAAATAAATAAATAAATAAATAAATGGAGGGCTGGGGATTTAGCTCAAGTGATACCACACCTACCTTCAAAACACAAGGACCAGAGTTTAATCCCTGGTACCACACACATACACACACAAAAAGGAATCCATGAAACAGATTTAAACAAATATCCAGGGGATTAAAATTTTCACTGGAAATGAGAATTAACTCGTGTTATATACTGGTACAAATTCCCCAATTTGAGAGTGATTGTGAGCTGTATATAAAGTATACCAATAAAGATTCAGTTTAAATAAAAAAAACTTTCACTGAAAATATACACAGCAGAACAAGCCAGTGTGAGGACAGAATATCAGGTATAGAAGTCAGGATTGAGGCTAGTGGTTATGAAAAGAAAGAATGCTCAAAAAATAGCAAAAGACCATGAAAAATCAACCCAACATCTGTTAGAGGATGCAAAAGAAAAATAACATAAGACTGATCAAAGAGATAGCACAAATGACATAAAAAGCTTATTCACAGAAATAATGGCAGAAACTTTCCCAAGCATGGAAAAAGAATTTGACACATACATAAGTGAGACATATAGAACTCTGGTTAGCCATAAAAAGCTACACCAAGGCATTTAATAGTCAAGATTCTAAAAAGTGAACAGAGGGCCGGAGGGTTAGCTCAGTGGTTCCAGCACCTGCCTCACGAGCACAGGACCTGAGTTTGATCCCTGGTAACCACATATAATGCTGGGCGTGGAGACTCACGCCCACCAACAATCAACACCGCCTACCACAATGCCGGACGTGGTGGCTCATGCCTGTAATCCCAGCACTCGGGAGGCAGAGACAGGAGGATTGCTGAGTTCGCGGCAGCTTGCCTGGGCACCATAGTGAGCTCAGGGTCAGCCTGAACTACAAAGCGAGACCCTGTCTCCAAAAAGAAAAAAAAAAAAAAAGTGAACAGAATGTTAAAAGCTGTTAGAAAACAGAAGTAAATCACCTAAAAAGGAAATCCCATCAAAACCACAGGAGACTTGGGCCAGAGATTTAGCTCAGTGGTTTCAGTGCCTATCTAGCCATCACAAGGTCCCTGGTTTGATCCCCAGAAACCACATACAACAATACTGGGCGTGATGACTCACGCTCACCAGCAATCAGTAGCAATACCACAATGCTGGGCCTGGTGGCTCACGCCTGTAATCCCAGCACTCAGGAGGCAGAGGCAGGAAGATTACTGTGAGATCGAGGCTAGTCTGGGCTACATGGTGACCTCAGGGCTGGCCTGAACTACAAAACAAAACCCTGTCTCAAAAATAAATAAATAAATAAAAAATAAATCACAGGAGACTTCTCAATGCAAATCAAGGAGAGTTTGGAGCAAAGTTTTTTCAATCCCTGAAAGAAAACAATCTCCAGAAGTTTTACAGAATAGATGCAACATCTTTGGGGAATTTACTGATCTGTTCCCAGAGAAACATAGTGTGCCAAAGTGGAGGTTTAAATCTTGGCCAGAAGGGCACTTTGCCACTATCACATTGAACTTTACTGACAAGAATGGAGACACTGAGCTGTGCATGGAAGGCCGAGGCATCCCCAACCCTGAGGAAAAGCGGACATGGCAGGACTGGCAGTGGTACGACTTTGAAGGTATCAAACAGACCTTTGACTACAGCACACACTTCTTTTGGGGGTGGTAGTGGGGAATTCCAGCCTGCCCAACACTTCCGACTGGCTAGTGACTCACAGGATTTCATCATCCCAACAGCTCTCCTTGGCATGGGGCAAAAGGAAGAAAGAGGGCTTTTCAGTCCCCAAAACACAGCTTCCCACCCAATTATAAAAAAGTTGGACATATGCTTTGTTTCTGCATATCCAATATAATCCTTCAGGGGTTGTCCACTGGATGCAGGCAGTTTGGTTTTTCCAAGGGGTTAATCTCGGATTCATTTCCCCACCATTCTGTGCTCTATTTAATCTCATTACAGAACCTTTGTCCTAAGGAAGTCATTTCTCCAACTTGGGCCTGAAACTGTTTCCCTTTCAGGTGAGACATCATCTCCCATTGATGTTGGTCTTAAGGATCCACAGGTTGTTTCTAAGGAGGGTTTTACACATGTGGTTGTCCTACTTTGCCTCAAGGATAGGGATGTGTTTGCTGTGAGGTCCCATTCTCTCATCTCCTGTGGCCACTGATTTCCACTCAGAGTTCTTCCACACACATAGCATAAGGTGATGTTTAGTGACTGAGCTACGCTTTCTGCTAGACCCATGAACAGGTTTCAGGTCACTGTGGGAATCTGTGGCAGAGACTGGGCCATCTCTTCATAAAAATGAAAGACTCTGAAGCTGGAGGTGGTGGGGCAAAATTATGCCTCCTGATATGGACCAGTGCTCTCAAGTCATAACCTCTTCCATTTATCTGTACACAGTCTGAAGTCTTTGCCCTCCTCCCATTTTGCATCTTGTGGGTCTATGATGTTGATAGTAACCACCTTTGTCTCACAAAGGCTCAGAGGTTGTTGCTTCTTTCACGGAGATCTCATCTGCCAGGTGGCCCATTTTACACAAGACAAATAGTGGCAACCACTGGTTGGTGTATCTTTACACCAATTCCATGGGTTATTTTTCCAGACACACATGTATTTGTCATTATCGCTGTACTTTCTTTCTCATCTTATGCCCCCACATGATGTCAAGGGAAAGTGGATCACCTCACACCTAGTGGGGAATATTTGATTAGCCTTATAGGCAGAACAGCAGCACAACTATCAAAAAATAAAAATGAATGGACTAGAAGTGCTAACAGGGACTTTTTCTAAGGCCCAAGAAGCTATCTTTTGGAAGACTTTTCCCAGCTCAATCAACTATCTAAGGAGGCTTCCCTCATATCCCTGTGGGTGTGCTAGTCCTTTCAAAACAAGGGGTGGGCTGGCAAACAGAAGCCCATAGGGTGAGTAGTCTGTCCTCTCATGGAGAGTACAACGTGTTCAGAGAAGCACAATGGGTAACGCCTGGATTCAGGTAAGCCCAGCCTCTTGGCAAAGTTTTCCTACTCCTGTTTTTAGGTTCTATTAATCCTTTCTATATTTTCTAAATTCTGGGGCTCATAGGCCACATGCAAATCCCAATTAATTCCTAATGTCTTTGCCCCCCTGGACTACTACTGCCACAGATGTAGGACTGTCTGATCCTATGCTCAGCGAAGTTGATAGCATGGAATTACTTCTTGTAGCAGTTTCCATGTCATTTCTTGGGCGTTTGCTGTCCATCAAGGGAAACCTCTACCCAGAGGGAATAAGTACAGAGCCTAGCCAAGGTAAAAGAATGTTCCCCAGTTCTGTGAAATTGACCTGGATATCTTCAAAAGGCATTGCTTCCATCCTCTGGACCCCCGCTGGGACACCTGGCATTGTCTTTGGATTGTGTTGAGCAGAAGTCACACACCACTGGACAGTTTGGTTAGGGATGTCAATCAGGAGATGTAGAAGTAATGACTGAGCACAGCCTATAGTTTTTCTCTTCCTAGGTGGGTGGTCTCATGTGTCACTTGTACTGAGATTTCATGTGGTATAGTACCACAATTCAGCCATCTGCAAAGTGGCAACATCTGTCTTCTCCTTCTGCTTCTCGAGATACCCATTGGATCTTCTCTGATGTGTATGTCCATTTTTCATTTTCCTCCCAGGGAATCAAGGGACGAGGCATGACATCTTGCAGTCTTGGCCTCTTGGTCAGCCCTGTCATTGCCTGGCTGTTCCTTGGACCTTTCTTTTTGATGCTCTCTGTAGTGGATGACCACGACTTCCTTAAAGGAGCCCAGACTGATTATAGGAGTAAAGTATATTCTGAAGATATTTAATTTCTCTTCCCTCTGCTGTAAGTAACCTCTTTCTTGGTAGAGGGCACCATGTACATACAGAGTTAGGAAGGTGTATCTTCAGTCTGTGTAGACATTTAGTTTCTTTCCTTTTCCTAACTAATGGATGAGTTAGGGCAATAATTTCAGCTGATGTTCTCTGGGGTAGTGATCAAACTTCTACAACCTCATCTAGTCACAGCTGCATAGCCAGCTATTTCCCATTCTCATCTATGTGACTACGCCTATCCACAAAGAGTTCCAGTTCAGGCCATTGGAGAAGTTGGTCTCACAGATCTTGCCTGCTGGAGTAAACCTGTTCAATGGCCTCCTCACAATTTTGTATGGGCCCTTCTAGCTGGGGAAGAAGAGTAGTTGGACTCAGGTTGTTAGAAGCTTCCACCCTGATTCGAGGGTTTCCACATAGCAAAACTTTGGTACTGGGTCAGATATGAATTAGTAAGCCAGTGGTGGCTTTTAGCAGTCATAAGGGTGACTGACCTCACACATGGGACTCATATTTACAAGTTTTGGCCTAGAGGCAATTTGTCAGCCTTTTTGGTCAAAAGAGATATTGCAGCCAAAGCCCTCGGGCAAGGAGGCCACCCTGTGTAACTCTGGTTGTTTAGACAAATAAGCCACTGGTCTTCCCTAGGAACCAAGGGTCTGGTTTAATACCCCATCATGGTCTTTTTTGTTCAGTCACATAGAGAGTGAAGGGCTTACTCAGATCAGGGAGGCTCAAAGTTGGTGCTCTCTGAAGCTTTTCCTTCAGGGTCCTGAAAGTAAACTTTTTTTTTCCTCCCAGGGCAGGGGATCTTTTTCTCCCCACTTTGTGACTTCATAGAGGGCCTTAGCTAAGATGACATAGTTAGGAATCCACAGCCTACAGAAGCCTGCAGCTCTCCAAAACTTTCTCAGTTGTCTGAGTCTTGAGTTCAGGCATATTTTTTATCACCAAATATGAGCTCCCTCCACTTTTCTCTCTCCCTTGTGCAGGTAGAATTCCAGATACTTCACCTCTGTTCAGCACAGTTGCACCTTTTTTCAGAATACCTTATATCCTTTTCAGCAGAAGTGTCCAAGGAGCTCTTTGGTGCCCTTTCTACAACCTTCACAGGTCTTGTGCCCTAGAAGGAGGTCATGTGCACACTGTAGAAAAGTGCACTACAAGTCCTGTACTGGGAACAAGCAGAGGTCTCAGGCCAATCCCTCCCCAATGATAGTTGAGGAGTTAATGAAGCCCTGTGGCAGCCTGGTCCAAGTGAACTGGCCATGTTGCCAATTCCGGTTGAGCCCCACTGGGAAGCAAAGAGGGGCTGGGTCTCTGGGACTAGCAAATGCAGAAGGTGTCCTTTAAATCCAAGCAGATGAACCATCCCACTGAAGCAGGCAACAGTCCCAGGAGTATGTAGGGAGTCAGAACAGTGGGATGTAAGGTCACTGTAGCTTCGTTTATTGCCCGCAGGTCCTGGATGGGACAAGCATCTCTGGAGTTTCATTTCTTGATGGGGAAGAGGGGAGTGTTCCAGGGTGACTGGCAAGGAACAAGGATTGAATAACTCAGGAGTCTATCAAGGTTGGCTGGATCCTCTGCTGGACCTCTCAGGGGAGGGGGATGGGGTACTGTTGTTGGATGATGGGTATGGCTTCAAATTTGAGTTCTACTTTGACTGAAGGTTAATCTACTGCCAATCTTGGTGGATTGTCTTCCACTTATACCTGAGGCCACTTTTGAGTTTTTCTCAGGGGCCCTCAAGACCAGTTGTTCATGGAGTCTCCATTCTTCTTCTCAGGGGACAGCCAGGGCCAGATTCAACCACAGATGGGGCAGCTCAAAGTGCAACTTTACATACCTAAAATCAACTTCGGCCCTTAATTTGGCCAACAAATCCTTAAGAGAGGAACTGGACAGTCAGTATTTACAAAAACTGATAGACCACTTTGGGGTCCCCTATTTTACAGATCCATGGCTGGTAAAAGGCTTATGCATTTAATTTGTCTTGTGACCCTTTTAATGTCAACTGTCTTATGGCTGAGAGGCCCAGTGGGGAGTGTCACAACTGGGTGGTCAGCTCCAGTGTTAATCAAGAATTTTTTCATTCGCCTCTCACTTTTGCTCAGACCACAGTCCCCACTTAGGAGCCCAGTCTTCCTCAGTTTTCAAACAGGGAATTTTTTTCCTACTGCAAAGACAGAGTAAGTGGCTTCTCATGCTTCCCAGTTTTCAGCCATCCTTTTTTTTCAGCTTTGAGCACTCTTTCTTATAATAAGTTTCCTCTCAACAGTAGGCACATTGATTCTTAGAGGTGGGCATGAGTTGCAAGGGGGTCCCCTCCCTTTTCTTTTGTTCCCTTGACTGGCCTCTCATCCTGTCATGGGCAGTCCACCCAGAAGCACTGCAATGAGGCCAGCCTTTCTTTTCATCCATTGGTGTGCTTCCCTCCTTTCCTTTATATATTGGTTCACAAATACCTTGTTAGCAATTTCTAACAGCTGGGTCATGTTCATCCTATAAAGTCTTCTATCTTCTGGAGTTTTCAATGGATGTCACTGGCACTCTGGCTCACAAAGGCCATGGTGTTGACCATCTGCTGGCTCATAGTAGTTCCTGGGTCAAAAGGGCTGTAGGTGAGATAAGTTGCCTGAATCATTCCAAAAACATATTTGGGCTTTCATCTGGCTTCTGCAGCACCTCATTTACCTCAGCATTACTGGTCAACTTTTTATTTTATTTATTTTTTATTTTTTTGCTTTTTGAGACAGGGTCTCGCGTTGTAGTTCAGGCTGGCCCTGAGCTCACTATGGTGCCCAGGCAAGCCGCCGCGAACTCAGCAATCCTTCTGTCTCTGCCTCCCGAGTGCTGACTGGTCAATTTTTGAGCTCCTTGCATAGTGCTTGTAGCAAGGCAGTGTGGTAGTCAGTTGGATCCTCTGATCCAGGTTGTTGAGAACGTAGAGGGTGATCAGTCTCTCTTGGAGACTCCTTCCTGGATCTCCTCCTCCCAGTGGGGCCCCTTGGCCTTACTGTGACTCAGACGTCTGCCAAATGCTATTTGGTCCTCTCCAAGTGAGCCCTCCTCAGGCAGGCAGCTGGGATGTCTTGGCCAGTCAAATGGGGAGGTATCCCATACAACAAGAAACACTGTTGATGTGGTCAGCATGACCTTATTGTCTGGCTGGGCAAGATCCCCACTTTCCCTTGGGTGAGGTAGTCAGCTATGGGTGTCTCCTAGCTGTCTCGGATTCATCCTAGCAAATGCAGTGTACTGCTTAGGGGTCTTCAGACAGACCATGGACCACACCAGAAAAGGAGCAAAATTAGCTTTATTGCTGGTGACTTCAAGGGATTTAAATAATCTTGAAAGCATCAAACAGAAGTTTATACTCATTTTTATAATTTATGTTTCTAGGGAGGGGGGAGCAGCAACTATAGTCACTGGAGAGACAGTCATTAAACATAATTACATAGCTCAGTGGCACCATGCCTGCCTTGAAGGCACAAGTCCTTGAGTTTGATTCCCAGTACTGGAAAAAAAAAAACTATAAGGGAATTGATAAACATAATTACATAAGGAAAGGGGTAGTGAAGGAGGAGCAGGAGCTTTGGCAGGGCTTTCTGAGATTACTTGGCTCTAATGAGTTTGCAGTACAGTACTGATCATAGTTACACTGTATCTTTTTCAGCAAACATAGTTATAATGTTACCCATTGTTGTCTATTTTTCACTGGGAGACAGATTTTGCCCCCCAAACAAGCTGTAGTTATATGTATAGGTACCCACTGACCAAGAAGATATAAATTGAATGAATTGGAATTATGAAAATAAAATTAATTTTTTTTAAAAATCCAAAAAAAGGTTGAAACACTACAGTTATTAGTAATCACAGTCAAAGTTGAATCAAGTGTGAAATAACATTTTTTATTTAAACTTTTTTGTTTTACAAATTTGCCCTAAGGGGCCAGAGGGTTAGCTCAGTGGTTCTGGCGCCTGCCTTGCAAGCGCAAGGACCTGAGTTCGATCCCCGGTTACCACATATAATGCTGGGCGTGGTGGCTCAAGCCTGTAATCCCAGCACTCGGGAGGCAGAGACAGGAGGATTGCTGAGTTCGCGGTGGCTTGCCTGGGCACCATAGTGAGCTCAGGGCTAGCCTGAACTACAAAGCGAGACCCTGTCTCCAAAAAGAAAAAAAAAAAAAAAATTTGCCCTAAGAGAAGCAACTGCCTCTTATTTCTACAAAAGGCCTTTGATTTGTTGGCCCAGTAATTGGGCCAACAAATCAAATAAAATTAATTTATTTTGCTTAAAAGCAAAATAAACAACAACAGCTTCAAAACTGTAGAGTGAAAATGGAACAATAAAATAAAAACAAAACTGTATTTTTTCCTCAATACCACCCAAACACCCCCCATTCGACACTGATATGGCACCCATCTATGCACCCACCCTGACCTAGACGGAGATGATTCATCATGCATGCTAGAGAGGCCTTGAGTGAGATTGCCCTATCATCTTCACTAGACTTCACTGGTACTCATACCCACCACAGGATGCTTGGCCTATGCTCTATCTTTTTTTGGTGCCTGCTTCTACACTGCTGGTGGGAATGTAAACTATACTACAACAACTGTGGAAATCAGCAGGAAGATTTATCAGAAAAAATAAAAATAGAAATTCTATTCAACCCAGTTATTTAACTCTGTGTATCTTCCTGAAAGAACTAAATACATCCTATCACAGTGATACATGTGTATCCATGTTCAGAGTAGCACAATTCATAACAGATGAATCTTGGAAGAGACCACCATGTCTATTGGCATATGGATGCATAAAGATAGTATTTATAGGGCCAGAGATTTACCTCAGTGGTTTCAATGCCTGCCTAGAAAGAGCAAGGTCCCTAGTTTGATCCCTGGTAACCACATACAACAATACTGGGTGGGCCAGGCATGGTGGCTCAGGCCTGTAATCCCAACACTTGGGAGGCAGAGGCAGGAGGATTGCTGAGTTCGAAGCTTGCCTGGGCTGCTACATAGTGAGCTCAGGGCCAGCCTGAACTACAAAGCGAGACCCTGTCTCAAAAAAAAAAAAAAAAAACCAAAAAAAATTATTTATATATACTTCAGCTAGAGCAGTAGTTTTCCATAAAAAAAAACTAAATGTGAATCATTGTAGGAAAATGGATGCACCTTAAAATGACAATATTAGGGGAAATAAATCAGATATAAACATATATTTATCACATGGTTTCTAAGAAATCCAAAGTGTAAATAAATTAAATAGAAAAATACAGGATAGATAATGGATATCATGGATCTTAGCAACTGGGAAAGGGATATAATGATGAATGGAGAAGACAGAGAAGGGAGGGAAAAATGATACAAGAATAATTGAGATGTGTTGTGTACATGTACCACTTCCCCATAATGCATGTAATCATCATGTGCTGTGAACATGTACTAATGGATTTTACTTTACAAAATATTTTTATGATTTTTGCTTCTGTTACTATTTTTCATTTGTTTTCTCTCTTTCTTTTTTTTATGAGACAGGGTCTCACTTTGTAGTTCAGGCTGGCTCTGAGTTCACTATGTAACCCAGGCAAGCCTTGAACTCAGCAATCCTCCTGCCTCTGCCTCCTGAGTGCTGGGATTACAGGTGTGAGCCAACACTCCTGGCACTGTAGTATATGGTACTGATTGCCGGTGGGTTTGAGTCATCACGCCCAGTATTGCTGTATGTGGTTACCGGGGATCAAACCAGGGATTCTTGTGCTTTCCAGGCAGGCGCTAGAACCACTGAGCTAAATCTCCGACCCCTTCTTTTGTTTTTTGAGACAGTGTCTTACTGTAGTTCAGGCTGGGCTTAAACTCACGATGATCCTCCTGCTTCAGCTTCCATGTTCTGGGATTACAAGCATGCACCACCATGCCTGGCTTTTGAATACTAAGATTATAGGCATGCTACCAGGTCCGGGCCTGCCTCTATCACTCATTTCTCATATTTCTTTTCCTTTGGGCTGGGACTGTAGCTCAATGGCAGAGCACTTGCTCAGAATGCACAAGGTCCAGGGTTCAATCCCCAGTTGTCACACAAAAAATTCTTTTCTGCCAGGAGTGGTGGTTCATGCCTGTAATCCCAGCACTCGGGAGGCAGAGGCAGGAGGACTGCTGAGTTCGAGGCTTGCCTGGGTTACATAGTGAGCTGAGGGCCAGCCTGAACTACAAAGCTAGACCCTGTCTCAAAAAAAAAAAAAAAAGTGATATGCAGGGCTTTTTTGACAGTGTTTGAAGATTTTCAGAGTAGTGTCGGCAATGTAGCATGTTGGCACAGTGCCTGCCTGGCAAGCACAAGGCCCTGAGTTTGATTCCTGATACCAAAAAAATTTTTTTAAAGTCTTCAGAGTAACTATATCCTATGATCCAAGAGTTAAAATGGGATGAAATGGAAGTAGCAACTAAGAGTAATAATTTGTTTCTTAATTTCAAATCTCAGAGGCTAAGTAAAACCCATTTTCTCCCACTTACCTCTGAAATTGATGATGAAAATTACCAGTGAAAGGGCTGGAGGGTTAGCTCAGTGGTTCCGGTGCCTGTCTTGCAAGCGCAAGGACCTGAGTTCAATCCCTGGTAACCAGTATAATGCTGGGCGTGGAGACATGCCCACCAACAATCAATACCGCATACTAAAATGCCGGGCGTGGTGGCTCACGCCTGTAATCCCAGCACTCGGGAGGTAGAGACAGGAGGATTGCTGAGTTCGCAGCGGCTTGCCTGGGCACCATAGTGAGCTCAGGGCCAGCCTGAACTACAAAGCGAGACCCCGTCTCCAAAAAGCAAAAAAAAAAAAAAAAAAATTACCAGTGAAATGCCCAAGTTCCCTTCACTCGACCAGATGTGGAGGGTGCCCCATCTGAGAGTGCTACTTCAGGCCTCACCTACCTTTCTCGGTTGACAGTTGAAGCAAGAGTTTTCTTTTCTCCTGCAACTCAGCATCCAGCTGCTCCTGCAGCTCAGAGAGCTTCTGCCACAGCTGGTCACCTGCAAGTTTGCTGCACCAGGGGGGCTGCTTGTGGCTGTCCAGCATGCTGAAAAGGGGAGGAAATGGTCAGCCGGACACCAGAAGGGACATGCTAGGACATCTTTAGTACACAGTTTCAGCATCTCCTGGGCCTAGTTCATCACTCAATGCTGCGTAAGTTTCACCTGCTGCTTCTGTATTTGTAATTGTTGTTCACCAACTGCCTTGGGTCCTCCAAAGGAGCTGCTGAGCATCATTTCCGTTTAGGTTGCAGATACCTCTTTGAGTTACAGCAACCCCAGGATGGAGGGTGCTGCGGTGAAAACATGTCCAAAATCTCCCCCTTCTCACTTACCCTCCCCAGTGGTTACTTTAGAGAATTAGATTATAAATTATTGTGCTGCAAGGCAGGAAGGAAACTTGTCCACAATCATACCCTCCATCCCAGCATATTTAGCTGTGAGGCAGATGTGGATTGTTTCATTTTGTTTTGAGACAAGGTCTCACTATGTAGCCCAGGCTGGCCTCAAACACATGGCAATCCTCCTGCCTCAGCCTCCAAGTGCTGGGTTTCCAGGCATATACCACCATGCCTGGGAGGCAAATGTTTTTTGAGATAAAACACACATGGACTCAGAACAGCAAAAGCAATTCTGGGCAATAAGAGCTATGCAGGAGGCATCACAATGCCTGATATGAAGTTATATTATAAGCTACTGTGATTTTAAAAAAGCAGCATAGTACTTCCAAAAAACAAAACAAAAAGCCCAAAACAAAACAGATCTGATAACCAATGGGACAGAACAGAAGATGCAGAAACAACTGCAAGCACATTCAACTACCTTATCTTTGACAAAGGGGCCAAACATCTTCATCGGAAGAAAGATAGTCACTAATAAGTGATGTTGAGAAAATTTGCCTTCTACATGCTGAAGATTAAACCTGAACCCGTATCTCTCACCATGTACTAAACTAAAATTAATGGACCAAACATCTAAATATTAAAAAAGTAACATTTAATCTCCTGAGAGATAAAATAGGTAAAACTTTTGAACACAGGGGTGACATAGCAAAGACTATGAACAAACCCTGATTACATTGGAAATATTCCAAAGAATCAGGAACTTGATCACATCAAATTAAAAAGTTTCTGCACAGCAAAAGAAAACACCAACAGAATGAAGAGATAACCCATAGGGGCTGGGGATTTAGCTCAAGTGGTACTGTGCCAACCTTGGATGCACAATGGCCCAAGTTTGATCCCCGATACAGCAAAAAAAAAAAAAAAAAAAAAAAAAAAGAGAGCGAGAGAGATAACCCACAGAATGGGCAAAAAATTTTTTACTAGGTACTCTTTAGACAAAGGACTAACATTTAGAATATGTAAAGAATGCCAAAAAGCCAGGCATGGTGGCTCATGCCTGTAATTCCAGCAGCCAGGAGGCAGAGGCAAGAGGATTGCTGAGTTCGAGGCTTGCCTGGGCTACATAGTGAGCTCAGGGTCAGTCTGAATTACAAAGCAAGATACTGCCTCAAAAAAAAAAAAGTTTTAGGTATCTTTAATTATAAAATTAATATATATGAATTTATGTTCTGAAAAAACTTTTTTTTGAGACAGATTCTTACTGTGAAGTTCCAACTGTTCTGAAACATACCATGTAGCCCAGTCTAACCTTGAACTCAATATATATCCCAGGCTAGCTTTGAACTCATGGCAGTCTTCCTGCTTCAACCTCCCAAGTGCTGGGATTACAGGTGTGTACTGCCACACCTGGGTAGAAATTTAAAATAATAGAGCCAGAGATTTAGCTCAGTGGGTTTTGGTGCCTGCCTAGCAAGCACAACGTCCTCAATTCAAACAGGTAACCACATACAACAATATTGGGCGTGGTGGCTCACACCCACTGGCAATCAGTACTACATACCACAAATGCCAGGCTTGGGGGCTCAAACCTGTAATCCCCACACTTGAAAGACAGAGGCAGGAGGATTGCTGAGTTAGAGGCTTGCCTGAGCTATGTAGTCAGTTAGGGGTCAGCCTGAACTACAAAGCAAGACCCTGTCTCAAAAACAACAACAACAAAAAAGTAAGTATAAAGAATAAAAGTAAAAGTGCTTTCATTTTATTGTAATACTCAAATATCATTAAAAGTTTATGGATCCATACACACATAAATCAGAGTTAACATATCCTTGCATTTTTGTTGCCAATATATTCTGTCTCATTTGTTAGTGGAATCTGGGGTGGTTTCCAGATTTTACTACTACTGACAATGTCGTAACATTCTTATTTTTTCATACTTTTATTTTATTAGTACATGTTTGCAATACAGAATGATCACATTCTTCATGGGGAGTTAGTACATAACACATCTTAATTCTTTTTACTATTTCTTCCTCTCCCCTCCTTCACCACCCTTATTATATAGATATCTTTGCACATATACAAGAGGATTGCATCAGTTTTGATTCCAAAGAAAGGGAACTGCTGGTAAAAAAGACATATATATTTAACATTTTAATAGTGTGTAATTCTCAAACTCTTTTTTTTTTTTTTTTTGCAGAACCAGGGATTGAACTCAGGACCTTGCATTTGCCAGGCAGGCAGTAGCCCCACTGAGCTACAGCCCTGGCCCAGTAGTGTCCAATTCTCTTCTGAAAAAGACTCTGACAATCTATATTCTCATTGAAAATACTGAATACCAGTTTCCCAATATATTTATAAGTACACCATGTTTACAATTCAGAAGGAACTTTCTGTAATTTTCCCTTTCAGTCCATGATGCTCTGTGACCCAAACATAGTACTCACTCTTCTAAGAGTCTGTCATAATTGTCAGTCAGCAGTTTTCTTTCTTTTTCCAAATCTTCAACTCGTTCCTGAAACTAAGAATGACAACAGAGTTTTTGAGATAAAACTTTAAAAATGTATTGCTCTGCACAGATCCTGTTCCACTGCAGCATGGGGCCTGGCTGAGAGCTTTTCTGTGCTCATCTCTTGTTTCTATGAGAAGTCATTCAACTAGGAAAATCTGAACCAATAGAAAGTGGGCTAGAAAGTTTCACTGGAATGAATGACAATTCTCTAAGTATGTTTTTATTACATCTGCCTTCCCACTGTTAGGAAAGCAGCAGAATGTAAAGAAAGAGCAAGGACTTTAAAAAACACACCCAAATATAAACCCTGGATTTTGCTGCAATGATGCAATGATCTTATGCAAATAACTTAACCAATCAGAGCTGCCTTTTAATTTGAAGAATGAATGTTAGTGGGAGACACATTTCACTGTCTCTGAAGCTGGACCATGGCGTTTTGATGGCCTCCTTCCTCTATCATCACTTACCTCCTTCTGAGTTGTCTGCAAGATGGACACATCTTCCAGTTGCCTCCTCAGACTCACAGTCTTCTTACTCTCCTCCTTGAACTCTGCCCTTAGTTCCTCCACTTGGCTGAAGAGGGCGTTGTGGGCTGCACTCAATATTCCCTGATTCTGGGACCAAAGGAAATTTCTTCTAGGAATGATCATCTTGATGGGCAGGAACAGGCTTCAGATACCTGCTGCCCCACATCCCCAGGTGGACACCATATAGCATGAGCTTCCAGAAGAGGAAGAGCGTGTTTCCTTGGCATTGAAAGCTCATCCTGTTTTCACCTTAGCATTGTCTGGAAGAACAGTTTCCCTCTCTGGGCAGAGTTCTTACTCTGGACAATGTAATTTGTCATGACAGCCCTAATTTTCCCAAGGTCCAAATTAGTTTTGTGTTGTTAAGGATAGAACCCAGGGCCTTGCACATGTTCCAATGTCTAAATAAATCCTTGGCTTTGGAAAGGTGTTTTTTATGATGGTGTATTTCTCTTCCTTTCCCTTTTATAAAAATGTAGTTCAGGGTTCCCTTGAACTCACAATGTAGCCCAGGATGGCCTCAGAGTAACAGCAATTCTCCTGCCTCAGCTTCCCAAGTGCTAGGATTACAGGCATGCAGCACCACACCCAACACATGCTAGATTTCTCTCCTAGGAGTGACATGTTAGCTCTAGGAGTTGTGTACCCTAGAATCTTTTCTAGCTCTACAAGGTTTTTTGTTGTTGTTGTTGTTTTTGAGACAGGATCTCGCTTTGTAGTTCAGGCTGGCCCTGAGCTCACTATGTAGCCCAGCATTGTATGTGGTTACGGGGGATCAAACTCAGGACCTTGCGCTTGCAAGGCAGGTGCCAGAACTACTGAGCTAACCCTCTGGCCCTGTTGTTTTGTTTTTAAATACAGGGTCTTGCTATTTAGTTCAGGCTGGCCTTGAACTCATTACCTAGCCCAGGCTGGCCATAAATTTATAGTGATCCTCCTGTCTCAAACTCCAGAGTGCTGTGATTATAGGCGTGTACCACCAAACCCAATCAACCCTAGAAGTTTTTCTAGCAGTCTCTTCCCCTGAGCTACAGCTACAGTTCATCACACATGGAACTCTAAGGGACATTCACATGGCTTCCCCTGCATCTTACTCACAGGAGTGAATGAGGCCCAAACAGCGAATAACTTTGGAGAATATCTGCAACAAACCTGTTAAATCTCACCACCTCACACATGTTAAAAGGATCCTTTTAGGAATGTTTGAGCAAATGCTAAAAATCATTATATGAATAGACTAAAAAATATTATTTCAAATATTTCTCAACTCAGATCTCATATTTCAACTTTAATAAAAACAATGCAAACAATATCATTTGTAGTAGTAATAGTATTGATTACCTTAGTATAAACTATATGGCATAAATCTGATTTAGTTGGCTAAATTTTGGTATTATGTTACTTGGAGATGAATAAACATTTCTTTGGGTTAGTTCTCTCTACTTAGTAAAAAACAGAGTCGGATGAGATTGTATGTATTCAGGGTGGTATGGAAGTAGACTAAAAGCAGATTCGAAGAATCCTTTTTTTTTTTTTTTTTTTGGGAGACAGGGTCTCACTTTGTAGTTCAAACCGGCCCTGAGCTCACTATGTAGCCCATGCAAGCCTTGAACTCAGCACTCCTACTGCCTCTGCCTCCCGAATGCTGGGATTACAGGCATGAGCCACCATGGCTGGCACTGTGGTGTGTGGTACTGATCGTTGGTGGGCATGAGTCACCACACCTAGTACTGTTGTATGTGGTTACCAGGAATCAAACCAGGGATCTTGCACTTGCTAGGCAGGTGACAGAACCACTAAGTTAAATCTCTGGCCCTTGAAGAATTCTTTTTAAGTACCTTCTGGAGCAAGGTTTCATATGCCTAGAAGAAAGAAGAAAGGATTATTTTACTAATTCATAAATGTCATGATATATTTAATATGTATCTCTGTAGTGTAAATGTTTAACATTTATATTAAAAGACACTATGGAGGCATAATGGTACACATTTGTAAACCCAGCACTTGGGAGGACTGCTAATGAGTTCAAGGCTAGCTTTAACTACACTATGAGACCCTGTCTCAAAACAAAAACAACAATACAAAGAGATTGTAAAGTCCCATAAATTTGTTTGAGTCCACATTTACTAATTGCTGCTGTTTTTTTCCCTGCCCTAACTTGCCAGGTAGTTTGTGAATATAATCAACCACCCTGATTTATAAAAAAAGAATGAAAGGTCATTTATTCATATTCAAATTACTGTTGGTGGATTACCATGAGAAAAATTAATTTTAAAACAGGTGCTATTGGGGCCAGGGATTTAGCTCAGTAGTTTGGGTATCTGCTTGGCAAGCATAAGGTCCTAACTTTGATCCCTGGTACCACACACCACAGTGCCAGGCATGGTGGCTCAGGCCTGTAAACCCAGTACTTGGGAGGCAGAGGCAGGAGGATTGGTGTGACTTTGAGGCTAGCCTGGGCTACATAGAGAGTTGTGGGCCAGACTGAACTACAAAGACCCTATCTCAAAACAAAATAAAACAATTGGAATTGCATTGAATCTGTATGGTACTTGTGGGAGTATAGCAATTTTGACACTGTTGGTTCTCTCTACCCAGGAACAAGGGATGTCTTTCCACTTTCTGATAGCCTCTTCTATCTCTTTTTTCAGAGTCCTGTAGTTTTCAGAGTAGAGGTCCTTCACCTCCTTTGTTAGACTGATTCCTAGATATTTCATTTTTCTGGGTGCTATTGAGAAAGGGATTGACTCCCCAATTTCTCTTTCAGTGAGTCTGTTGTTTGTGTATTCAAAAGCTATTGATTTTTAAGCACTGACCTTATATCCAGCTACACTACTAAATTTGGCAATTAAGTCTAGCAGTCTTTTGGTTGAGTTTTTAGGATACTCTATATAGAGAACCATATCATCAGCAAATAATGACAGTTTAACTTCTTCCTTACCTATCTTTACTCCGTTTATTTCTTTGTGTTGTATAAATTCTGTGGCTGTTTCCAGCACTATATTGAACAAGAGTGGTGACAGTGGGCATCCTTGTCTCGTTCCTGATCTTTCTGTAAAAGGTTTCAGTTTTTGCCCATTTAATATGATGCTGGCTGTTGGTTTCTTGTAAATAGCTTGTATTAGATTGAGGTAAAGTCCATCTATTCTGATTCTCTGTAGGGTTTTGATCATGAATGGGTGTTGGATTTTGTCAGATGCTTTTTCTGCATCTATTGAGATGAACATATGGTTTTTGTCCTTGAGTCTATTAATATATTGTATTACATTTACTGATTTACATATGTTAAACCAGCCTTGCAAGCTTGGGATAAGAACTTAAACAAATCATTACCCCCAAGATTAAAGACCCAATTCAAAAATGGGCATCTGAAATGAACAGACACTTCTCAGAGGCAGAAGTCAAAGCAGCCAAGAAGTATATGAAGAAATGTTCAGTGTCATTGGTCATTCGAGAGATGCAGATGAAAACAACACTGAGATTTCATCTCACTCCACAAAGAATGGCTGCTTTTGCAAAATCGACCAGCAATAAATGCTGGCGAGACTGCAGGGAGAATGAACCCTTCTCCACTGTTGGTAGGATTGTAGACTTATACAACCATTGTGGAGATTCCTCAGAAAACTAATATTAGAGGTCCCATTTTACCCTGCTATTCCCCTGCTAAGAATATACCCAAAGGAATTAAAAGATTCATATTGTAAAGACATATGTACACCTATGTTCATGGCAGCTCAGTTTGTGATAACTCAATCTTGGAAAAAATCCAGATGGGGCCAGAGGGTTAGCTCAGTGGTTCTGGCGCCTGCCTCCCAAGTGCAAGGTCCTGAGTTCAATCTCCAGTAACCAAATACAATGCTGGGCATGGAGACTCACGCCCACCAGCAATCAATACCACATACCACAGTGCCGGGTGTGGTGTCTCACACCTGTAATCCCAGCACTTGGGAGGCAGAGACAGGAGGATTGCTGAGTTCGAGGTTTGCCTGGGCTACATAGTGAGCTCAGAGCCAGCCTGAACTACAAAGCAAGACCCTGTCTCAAAAAAAAAAAAAAAAAGATGTTTTTTTTTCTAAAATGGAGTATTACTTTGCCATAAAGAATGACAAGTTCCATTCATTTATGTGCAAATGGATACACCTTGAGGACACACTAATAAGTGAAATAAATAGATCACACATATGTAAATACCATATCTTTTCTCTGGTATGAGAACCTGTAGATGTAAATGAGTTCTAGAATGTATGATAGATTTTGTAAAATAGGAAATATTCAAAGGGAATGTATGGGGTGGGGGAACGTAATAAGGGGAAAGAATAAATATGATTTGGGGGCCGGAGGGTTAGCTCAGTGGTTCCGGTGCCTGCCTTGCAAGCGCAAGGTCCTGAGTTCGATCCCCGGTAACCACATATGATGCTGGGCGTGGAGACTCACACCCACCAACAATCAATACCGCATACTAAAATGCCGGGCGTGGTGGCTCACGCTTGTAATCCCAGCACTCAAGAGGCAGAGACAGGAGGATTGCTGAGTTTGTGGCGGCTTGCCTGGGCTACATAGTGAGCTCAGTGCCAGCCTGAGCTACAAAGCGAGACCCTGTCTCAAAAAAAAAAAAAATATATATATATGATTTGGAAAGAAAAAGAAATAGCATATATATAAGGGGTGAGGGGTTGTGGGTGGGTGGGGATATGGGTAAAAATGAGAATTAACTTCTGTCATATACTGGTACAAATTCCCCAATGTTATGATTGTAAGTTGTATATAAAATGTACCAATAAAGAATTCAACTAAAAAAAACTTAAAAAAACAGTTGCTATTGGTTAGATAAGGTGGTACACACCTATAATCAAGTCCTACAGGAGGCTATGGCAGAAGGAACATAAGTTCAAACTCAACCTGGACAGTTTAGCAAAACTATTTAAAAAAAAAGTCTGGGGATGCAGCTTAGTGGAAGGACCCTGGGTTCAAGTCCAACCACTGCAGAAATACACATACATAAAAAATAAAGTGAGTACTTATCTATTAATCAGTATGCTTTAGAAAGTTTCCTTGTAGTACTAGAAGGAGGCAAAAAGCATCTGTGTATGGTGGCACCACCTGTAATTCTATCATTTAGGATGTTGAGACAGGGCCAGGGATGTACCTCAATGATGCCTCTACCTGCCTGGCAAGTGCAAGTTCCTGAGTTTGATCCACAGTTCTATAACAAAAAAAAGGACACTGAGGCAGGAGGATCACCATGAGGATGAGGCCATCGTGGGTCACAAAGGTAGTTCCTGTCTCAAAAAATAAAAAAAATACAAAAGGCTTTTGACACTGTATTTTACTGCTAAGAGATTGAGAGAATGCAAACTGATTTTAGTATGCATATTGGAAAGCATAGTTAGAAGGGTAAACTGCTAAAAGGAAAATAAGTCACAAAATATAAAATCTGCATTTTAAAAAATTATAGATAATTATTCACCATTTCAAGTCATCTCTATTGTGTTTCCAACCACTAATTGTCAGAAAATTGAATTTAGAATGGCCGTCTTCTTTGTGTGTGTGTGTGTGTGTGTGTGTGTACTCAGGGCTGGCAGCCTATAGATAAGCACTGTATGACTGGGCTACACCCTGACTCCTCTTCTTTTTTCCCTTTAAAATAATGAAGGAATAGAAATCAATTTGAATTTTTTAACCATTAATTTTTTTTGGTTTTTTGTCTTCTTTTGAGAAAGGGTCTTGTTATGTAGTTCAGACTGGCCTTGGACTCACCATGTATCTCAAACTGGCCTCAAGCTGTGGTGCTCTTCCTGCCTCAACTCCCTGAGTGCTGGGATTATAGGCAGGTGCTAGGAAAACTGATTAGATGGATTTTTTTTAAAAAAGTCTAGTTCTAGGGCCAGAGGGTTAGCTCAGTGGTTCCGGCGCCTGCCTCGCAAGTGCAAGGTCCTGAGTTCGGATCCTAGGTTACCACATATAATGCTGGGCGTGGAAACACGCCCACCAACAATCAACACCGCATACCACAATGCCAGACGTGGTGGCTCACGCCTGTAATCCCAACACTCGGGAGGCAGACACATGAGGATTGCTGAGTTCGCAGCGGCTTGCCTGGGCACCATAGTGAGCTCAGGGCCAGCCTGAACTACAAAGCGAGA
>PVIC010024622.1:0-25884 GCA_004025085.1 Thryonomys swinderianus
AAGAAAGAAAGAAAGAAAGAAAGAAAGAAAGAAAGAAAGAAAGAAAGAAAGAAAGAAAGAAAACATTGGCATCTAGACAAACAGACAAAATCTTATTTTTGCAGTGCGAAATTCTCAGTTTCAGCTTAAATATCTATGTGTACTCCAGTAAGAGTCAAACAATAACGTAGATTATTTTATCTCTCTTGAACTCCTAGGTAGCTATTACTGTACTGCTCTCAGTTTGAGTAAGACAGAGTCTAGACTCTGAGAGGTTAAAAAAGTTCAAGGTGAGAGTAAAGTTTGGAAATAAGACATGAAAATGAAGAAGGGATTATGAATACCTTAATTATCTCACCAAGGAAGTATTCATAAAAGGATGATGAACTTTAAGTATTCATAGACTCTGTTGAACTTTAATAGATGTCTTGTCATTGAGCTGCTCTGGACCTTCAGTTTTGCTCCTATTTTGTTCAGGGGAGGAGTTAACTACTTGATAACTTATTTACTTAGTACTTTTATAGAACTGTGAACAACTAAAAACTAAATTCTTCTGTAGTTAAATTTACTTTCTAACTACCTAGGAGCTTAAGTGATAAACTGTATATTGGTGGTACCTCTCTCAAAAACAATTCATAACACTGACAAAAGAAATTGAAGAGGGAATTTAAAAAATGGAAAAACATTCTGGACTAAGGATTACAAAATACAATATTATTAAAATGTTTCTACTACCTAAAGTAATCTGCAGGTTCAATTGTTGTCAGAGTACCAACATCATTCCTTACAGAACTAGAGAAATAACCTTAAAATTTGTACAGATCACAAAAACAAAACAAAATAAAACAAAACAAGATCCAGAATAGACAAAGACAGCTTGAGAAAAAACCCAAATCTAAATAAACACGCCACATTAAAAAAATAAAGCAGTAAGCATTACACTAACCTGATTTCAAAATTTATACTACAGAGCTATAGTAATCAAAAAAGCATGGTATTTATATAAACACACACATAGACTAATGGAATAGACTAGAGAGCCTAGAAGTGATGCCATGCATAAAGAGCAAACTGATTTTTAACAAAAGTGCTTCAGTTCTAGTATTTTGTTGTTGATTTTTTGTGTAGCTGATCTGTTAATAGTGACACAGTTTGTGATAACTAAATCTTGGAAATAGCCCAAATGCCCATCAATCAATGAATGGACAAAGATGTGTTTTTTCAAAAATATAAAATGGAGTACTATTCAGCCACAAAGAATGGCAAACTAGAGAGTTTTTTTTAGGAAATGGATGCACACTGAGGCCATACTCTTAAGTGAAATAAGTAGGGCACATATGTGTAAATACTGAATAGTTTTTATGGTGTGAGAAAATGAGGGTGTAAATGAAAATCAAAAGGTAAAATAGTGTGAAATAGGAAGACAAGGTCTAAGTGGGAAGGAGAAGTAGGGAGGAGTGGGAGGAAATGAAAGAAGGGAAATAAAAATATGAGAAAAGAAGGAAAAAAGGAAACAAAGTTTTTGTAAGTAGGGGGAAGTAGAAGGAAGGGAAGAGGAATGAGAAAAAACTAGAACTAAGATATATGATTGATGCACAGGTACAAATTCCCAGTGATGAAGATGATCATCATGTACTACCAATAAACTCACTGAAAAAAATGCATGAATAAAAAATGTGCTAAGAACACATTGGAGAAAGGCTAGTCTTCAGTAAGCGATACTGGGAAAATTTATCTACATAGAGAAGGAAGAAACTATAACTTTTTCTCATTAGATAAAAAGTCAAACAAAAATGATGATTCTATCATGACTATGAAAGGCAGAGGACAAGCTCTGGACACAGCAGGTACTCAGAAATGGAGACAGTGAAGAAAGCATGAGACAAGAAGGTGATGGAAAGAGAAACTCGCCAGGCAGAATCCCTTTCTAGAGGCATTTGAAGGAATCTGACCACTACTGTCCTGTTCTGAGGAGAGACCATTTTCAACCCCTTCCCCTGCTAGACTTTTACATCTGCAGCAGATGTGTTGTCCCAGGTCAAGAAGGCCCAGTAAGCACAGCTACACTCTGAAATTCCTAATCATTCAACTCTGCTCTTGAGATACAGCACAACTTCTTGGGTGTCCTTCAGCCTGGCACTGCGTGAAGAGCCACAACTCCTTTGTACTGAACTCTCCCCACACTGTATTGAGCTCCCCTCCACAGAGTGGAGGAGCGTTCTTCCACAGACCCCCTGTGTTACACCTGTGACCCTTTGAAGCCCTTAACCTGTATAAGAACTAGCTGGTCTGGGCTCTAGTGCTAGAGTGGTTCCTCTCAGGTTTGTTCTGTTAAGCTTATATCCCAGCTTTTTTTCTTTTTTGTCTTAGCAGCACTTTAAAAGGAAAGTTGGGCCTTCCATACATCACAACCTCCTGGTGTTCTGGAGAACATGCCATCTCAGGAGAAAGTCTAAGCCCTAAGGGCACCATGCTATGGCACTAGGCTCCTAAACTCTCCACTGTAGCTACAGGGAAGCACTCAAAATTGCGTTTTGAGAATTCACATACAAGCTAACTATCAAAGGAGAGGTTTGCTGACTCAGGCAGAGGGGAAACTGAAAGCCACTGAGCAGTATTGAGATAACACCGAAAGGCCCTTGGAAAAGTTGGTCCTGATTAAGCAAAAGGATCTGAGTGTGAGAAAGCCCTGAATTAAAAAGCAGGAAGCCACTGCCAGTGAGACTCTGGGGAGAAAAGTAAACTGAAACAACATCAAACATAGGCACTTGCTCATTCTCCCAAACACTGGGTGTGCTGCGCTGTGGGATGTCCTGCTCATTGTCCACCGTCACTTTGGTGCATGCAAGTGAACCCCACATCCCACAGCTAACCGAAAGCTACTGAGCACCGGCAGCCAGAGGAGCCAGAAAGTAGCAGCATGGCCAGAGGGCTTGCCGTGGAGTGCTTATCTAGAACCTCGCAGAGGACACAGATACAGCTTCAGGGGTTATTGTGCAAGGAAGGGAGGCGAGATAGAGAACAGGCTTACAGAAATTAGCGCAAGACTGAGTGCTGGCTGGACCACAATGCATCCTTCCTCCTCTGACTTGACTGAAGATGTTCAGTCATAAGACAAAGGGAAAAACCTTGTGCAGTTACAGCCACAGAAGTGAAACCAGTTAGGCAGAATGCAGCTTTCATCAGGGACTCAGCAGTGTCTGCATCTCTTAAGCTCCTTCACTCACAGGAGACAACCAAACAACCGATAGGAAGGTGCAGAGTCAGGGACTGGCAGGAGTGGGATATGGTCCGAGGTGAGGGGAAAAAGCGCCCTGTAGACACAGTGACTCTCTGGAGAGCAGAGGTCTTGGAAAGAACTAGATCTAGAAATCTACTCCTATCCCCCCATGAGTCAAAGCTTCTCCATTTATGAACACAGAGGGAACAGCTCACTGGTTGAATTCCAACTGCAGTTATAAGTAGGACTGTGAGGATGCTTTGTTGAGATGCTTTGTTGATACTATGTGTGAGATATTTTGGTTCTTTTTTTCTTCCTTATTCCTTTATCTCCCCCTCTTTCCTCTTCCTTTCATATAGCATATATAATTCTGTATATGTAGAAAGAATAAGAATTAGGGCCAGAGGGTTAACTCAGTGGTTCCGGCCCCTGCCTCGCAAGCACAAGGTCCTGAGTTCGATCCCCGGTAACCACATATAATGCTGGGCGTGGAGACACGCCCACCAACAATCAACACCGCATACTACAATGCCGGACGTGGTGGCTCACACCTGTAACCCCAGCACTCGGGAGGCAGAGACAGGAGGATTGCTGAGTTCGCAGCGGCTTGCCTGGGCACCATAGTGAGCTCAGGGCCAGCCTGAACTACAAAGCGAGACCCTGTCTCAAAAAGCGAAAAAAAAAAAAGAATAAGAATTAGCCAGTGCTTTGATCTGTAGTAGCTTTCACAGACAAGTCAAGGTAATCCTCACCAAAACTGTGTTTTGAGAATTCACATACAAGCTAACTGTCAACGCATTAAAAGAATTTGACTTTCTCACATTTTCTCTCCATTGCAGAGAATTGCAGTATTTATTATGCCCAAGGCAGGCTGTGAAGAGTTGACCACACAATTGGCTTGTTTTGAGGAGTGAGTCTGGCCAAAGCCTATGTGCTGAGGTCAGAGTAACTTACTCCGAAATTCTGTTCCTACAGCAAACATTCTGACCAGAGGGACAGTGTTCTAATTACAACCATATATTTCATCTATTCTGTTCCTAGTTAGAGAATGCTTTGTTTTGCCCTTTTTGAGCCTTCACTATGACAATTTCTATGGCAACCGCATGTAACTTGCCTTTATCCCAATTGACTGCAAATAAAAATCAGTGCCTGGGACTGGCCAGTGCCTTTGTCAGCTGGACTGGCATTGGTCATCCTGGCACCTGTTTTCTCTCATCTTAGTCCGGTCCCTTACTGTATTTTTTTCTTCAGGCCTGCATTGTGCACTAGACAGGTGGGACTGGAGGCTTACTATAGGCATCCCCAGCACTCAATCTCCAACTCAACTTCCTTTCCTCTGTGTCCCTTTTCTCCTTCCCACAAACATTCTTTCAGATTTCCTCTCCACCAGCCCAATATTTTATCTATAAAAGTATTATCAACAGAGCTGGTTCCTCAAAAGGATTAACAAAATAGATAAACTCTTAGCCAAACTTACCAGAAGGAATGACACATATTAATGTAATTAGGAATGAAAAAAGTTGAAATCACAATGGACACTACCAAAATCCAGAGGATTGTAAAAAAAATCACTTGAAAACATGTATTCCAATAAATTGGAGAATATAGAAGAAATAGATCAATTCCTAGGCACATATGTATGACCAAAACTTAACCAGAAAGATATAAAAACCCTGAACAGTCCAATAACAGGCAATGAAATTGAATTAGTAATAAAAACTGTTCCTACTAAGAAAAGCCTAGGACTTAAAGGATTACTGCTAAATTTTTATAAGAATTTCAGGGAAGAATCAATGCCAATGTTCCATAAACTCTTTCATAACATTAAAAAGGAAGAAACACTGCCAACCTCATTCTCAAAGGTAGTATTACCTGATATCAACATTGAATAAGAATTTTAAAAAATACAGATTAATGTCCTTAACAAGTATAGATGCATATATTTGCATACAGAATACAGCAAATCATTGAAAAGATCATATATCATGACCAAGTTGGTTTTATCTTGAAAATGAAAGGATGGTTCATATATAAACCTATGACTATAATGCATCACAGAAACAAAAGGATAAAAATCTCATGACCATTTCAATGGATGGAGAAAAAAACCTTTGACACAATTCAACATCTACCCATAATAAAAACCTTGACAAAAATTGGTATAGAAAGATCTTACCTTAAAATTATGAAAGTCATTGATGAGAAACCTACTACCAGCATCATATTAAATGAAGAAAAACTTAAAGTATTTTCACTGAAATCAGAAATAAGATAAGGCTGTCCACTATCACCACTTCTGCTCAGTATGGAACTGAAATTTTACCCAGATGAATTAGGAAAGAGAAAGAAATAAGAGATTTGAATAGGAAAGGAAAAAGTGAAAAAAACCCCACCTTATTTGCAGGTAACATAATACTGTACATAGAAAAACTAAAAATCTCCTGTGGAAGACCCTAAACATGAATAAAAAATTCAACAAAATGACAAGACACAAAAATAAACACACAAAATCAACAACATTACTATACAAGAACAAACCCACTGAGATAGAAATCAGGAAAACACTCCATTCACAATAGCTTCAAAAATATTGAGTACCCCAGAATTAACCTAGTTAAGAAAGTGAAACCCTCCATAACAAAAACTGTGTTTCTCTGAATAAAGGAATTGGAGAGGACATTAGAAAATGGGAGCACATCCCTGTTCTTCTTCTTCTTTTTTTTTTTTTTTTCTGACATCCCTGTCCTTCAGAAGGAGAAGTGGCATTGTCAAAATGGACGTATTACCAAAAATGATACATAGTACATCCCTGACTTAGGAAGAATTTCCACTGTAAGACAATGTTTTCACAAGTTTGACTTATCTATAAATCTGGTAAAGTAATACTTATACATCTTTGACACAAATATACAACATAAAACTTAACCAAACACACATACAAATATGGTAGGTCCTAATGGTCAACATGGCACGCCCAGGTGAACTGAGTCAGCAAGGTTCTGGGCATGGAAAACCCACCTGAGAATTGTTGCCAATAGCACAAAAGGAGAACCAGAGGGGAAGATTGCATACTGTTAATTTTTTTCGGGAGAAACTTGCCACAGCTGGTTTTCCTATTATGACTTCAGCTGTTTTCATCACTGGATGAAACTTGGGTCCTCACTGTAGCCAGGGATGGCTGCTATTTTCTTTAGGGAGCTGTGGTCTTTACCTTGAGCATCACTTTCCTGGTTCTGGTACAGAGCCCTCAGCCTAGTGACATAAACCCTCCAATTTATCAGCACAGAGTTTCTAGTTTACACCAATTGCCCTTTAGCTTTCTTGGTGCAGATTCCCTAAACAGACTTGCATGAGACATTGCTGTGGGGTACAGGCCTCTGGCTGGACTAGTGTAAGACACTGTTATGGTCTTTAGGCCTTCTGCTGGCTTTGTGAAGACATTGCTGAGGGTTCTGGGCCCTCACTGGATTCTTCAAATCTCTAACACATGGACAGATCTCTTGCATTTCTCTGCATTTGACATTTTGGGTGAATATTATAAAATAATCATAAATTATGTGTCCTGTACTAAATCTACTCCTTTGCAAACCTTGGCAACAATAGTCTTCAACTGTACTATACTACTCTGTACTGCTGCACTGTATAGTAAACACACAGCAGCACAACTGTAACAATGTCTGGCAGAAACATGAGCTATAACTAACTTTTTTTCACAGAACTGGAAAAAAGAATCTTAAAATTTATGTAGAGCCAGTTTTGAGCATCAAGAGCAAAGCAGGTGATCCAGATTCCAAATTCTACAATAAGGCTACCGTTTAAAAAAATATGCTATTGGCACAAAAACAGACACATTGATCAATGTAATAGAAACAACCCCAATTACCTTCAGCTAAATGATCTTTGACAAAGAGATCAATAATAAATGCTGGTAAAGAGATAGCCTTATTAACAAATGGTGCTGGGAAAACTGCTTATCCTCATAGCAAAGAATGAATTTTGAGTCCTCTCACTTAACTAAAATCAAATCAAAATGGATCAAGGTCAAAAACACTGAATCTGTTGGAAGAAAAAAATTGGTCATAAACACAAACTAGCCTTAGTGTTTATTAGTTAAGTAGCAAATGTTATGTGATCATCCATGAGCTACACTGCTTCTCACAAGACGTTTGATAAATGCATTCAAATGAATTGACTAAATCTGGCAGACTTTAAAAATAGTTTATGTAGAAATTATTTATGTACATTTAGCAGACAGAATAGAATCCAGGTTGTCCATGTTCTTCTGAAGCTAAATTTAAATACAGAATTTTCAGGGACCTCAAAATGAACAGAGTTGAGCATCTCAAGAGTGAATTCTTTTTGCTCTTCCATACTCTTGACATTCCTATGTCACACGAGAGACTACTGAAGAATTAAGTCATTTTTTAATTTCAGGGAAATTTAGTATTTTCTTAACTCAGATAACCTTCTTGTTTCTCCTCATGAGTATATATTAGGCAGATATTATGACTGTATCTATCCTGCATATCTCCAAATTTTGTTGTCTCTGACTTGGTGGGCTCACCATTGACTCATTCTTCAGTTGTGTCCATTCTGCTGTTAAAATCTTTTAATAAGTTTCCTAGTTTTTGGTTGAGGGTCCACATTTCTCTTCAGAGACACTCTCAGTGACCTGAAGATCTTTATTGGATCCCAAAACTTAAAGTTTCTACCACCTTTCAATAATGTCACCCTGGGAATCCAGTTATCAGGAGACAGTCAAGATCCAAATTATAGCAGCTGATCATGTTTTTATTTCACAAGATTTCTTTTGGTCTCTGATTAGCATTGTATTTCAGTGTTTTCTTGGAAATTTTTTTTTTTTTTTTTGAGACAGGGTCTTGCTTTGTAGTTCAGGCTGGCCCTGAGCTCACTATGTAGCCCAGGCAAGCCTTGAACTCAGCAATCCTGCCTCTGCCTCCCGAGTGCTGGGATTACAGGCGTGAGCCACCACGCCCAGCACTGTGGTATGTGGCATTGATTGCTGGTGGGCGTGGATCTCCATGCCTAGCATTGTATGTGGTTACCAGGGATCGAACTCAGGACCTTGCTCTTGCAAGGCAGGTGCCGGAACCACTGAGCTAACCCTCTGGCCCTTTCTTGGAATTTTTAAATATCTTTGAGAAAATTACTCTAAAACTTAAAAGTGTTCTAAGATCTTTTACAGGGTCTCGCTTTGTAGTTCAGACTGGCCCTGAGCTCACCATGTAGCCCAGTTAAACCTCAAACTCAGCAGTCCTCCTGCCTCTGCCTCCCAGGTGCTGCGATTACAGGCGTGAGCCACCATGCCCGGCACTGTGGTATGTGGTACTGATTGCTGGTGGGCGTGAGTCACCACACCCAGCATTGTATGTGGTTACCGGGATCGAACTCAGGACCTTGTGCTTGCGAGACAGGAGCTGGAACCACTGAGCTAAATCTCCAGCCCAAAAGTGTTTTAAGATCTTTTACTTGGGTTTCTCATTTTGGTACTTCTTTTTCATTCTCCTGGTTTTATTTATGTCACATGATCCTGCACTCACCTTTCATCAAATCTCCATTAGTTAGATTGATCATCTGTGTTGAGATATGACCCTTAAATAGGATGTCTCGTGGTATTTGTGCCTCTGTCTCCTTAGTTCCCTAAGCCAGAATGACTAACCCAGTGTTAGAGATTGTCAGCTTGAATAACAATCAGAGAGACATTCTCCAAGGGATATCACTTATTTGGAAATAGCAGCATATTGCAGCGAGAATACACACCACAGTAAATCATGTGCTCATTCAAGGAGATTAAGGCAAGAGAAAATTTTCAAGGTAAAATAAAGAGGATTACAAAAAACATTTTGAAACAATAATTGTTAGCTAAAGAATCAAAAACTAGGGTGATGTCAGTTCAAGATTTAAAGAGCTATTCTCTAGACATCCTTGCATCAATGTTTTTGTGTATGGTTGCAGCAGCTTCTATGGAAGGTGGTGGTTCTGCCAGAGTCATCTGTAAATAGTTCTTGTAAGCGGCATCTGTGCACGAGATCCCTGGCTTCAAAGTTCCTGGCTTTATTTTTATTTAGGTCAAGGCTTGACAAAAGTGACTCCATTTTGATGGCTAAAACTTTCCATAAGGCCATGAAGCTTCCTTGGCCAGATCTTTTAGAAGCTCTCAGGCCAACTAGTGTGAGTGGTACCGGTCAGAGCACAGTAACAGCAGGGCCACCATGCTTAGCCTTGCTTTCATATTAGCATTAGCATTTAAAAAATATCTCAGGTCATAGAACCTGTAGGGAAACTTTACTATCATCTCATTACTTTTATTTTATTAACTTGTCAGTTATCATAAATTACTACATACATTACTTTTATTGTTTAGTCTGTATGAAGACAGGATGCTATCTTATAGCACAACACAGACATTCCTAGATTTTTATATTTTATTCTTCAAACACATCAGCCTCATTTTATCAATATGTGAGTGACATCTGCTCCCTTCTCGTTCATTCACAATGAAATAAAATCTGTGGGTGTCACTGGGATGACAGCTAATATACAAAGCTCATTGTGGTCATGTTCAAAGAGGGAAATTCTTTTTGAATTTGAAATATCATTACTCATTCAAAGTACATAAATAAGTTATGAATTAATTGAATGCCTTTATATTTCCTCAAACTTCTAGGAATATAACATTAATATGATCTCTTGTGATAGCTTAGAGACTTGATACTTTGTGTATGACTAGTAGGGAATTCCTATCTAACCCTGTTTCCCTTTCTTTTTCCATACTCTTTGTTATTCTCAAAGAACATCATTCCTTTTCTGTAGCTTAGCATTGATAATGAAATCTAATTCACAAAGATTTTCAAACTCTCTGGTTTTATTCCTTAAACTAATATCATCCTTTTATTCCCTGAAAACTAGGAAAATTTGTCTTAATATTAGAGGTGTGAAAATTAGAATGGTTACAATTAACAGAGAATTTAGATGCAGTGCTATGTAACTAATTCTAGCACCTTCTCTCTATCCTAACCAAAGACTCATTAATGCCATTAGGCAAGGTGCCTTCCACTAGGAGTTTCCTGAAAAAATCTACAGAGCTCTACTAATTTACACTTGCATATACATTATTTTTACCTATGGAAGTTTGTTGATTTAGCAAACTTGGCAGTGAAGAGGTATAGAAAAGTCTCACAGTAAATAATTTTTTTTAAAGAAAAGCAAGGAAACCTGTGCTTCTTTCAATGATAAAAATTCTCTCTGTATCTCTCTGTCTCTATTTTTGTCTCTCACTCTTTCTCTTTCTTTTTTTGATATGGTAGAGGTTTGAAGGCGGTGTAGTTAGGGTGGGAGGAGACTGGAAACAGTCCTTTTTGGTCCATGAAACATACCGTACCACAAATTAGTGTTAATTTTGTGTGTCAACTTGCTTAAACTGTGTTACCTAGTTGTTTGGCTCAAACTTCAGGCTAGATTTTAAAATGTGTGTGTGTGTGTGTGTGTGTGTGTGTGTGTGTGTGTATACGGAGATTTAGCTCAGTGGTTCCCGTGCCTGCCTAGCAAATGCAAGGTCCCTGGTTTGATCCCCAGTAACCACATACAATAATAATGGGCATGGTGACTCATGCCCACCAGCAGTCAGTACTACATACCACAGTGGCAGGCGTGGTGGCTCACGCCTGTAATCCCTGCATCTGGGAGGCAGAGGCAGGAGGATTAATGAGTTTTAGGCTTGCCTGGGCTACATAGTGAGTTCAGGGCCAGCCTGAACTACAAAGCAAGACCCTGTCTCAAAAAAAAGAAAAAAAATAAGTGTGTGTGTACGCACGCATGTGCCCACATGCACATGCTTTAAAGATGCAATTTACACTTCAGTGAACTATGAGTAAAGCACAAAAGCCTCTATAACTGAGCCTCAGCCAATCAGTTCAAGAGATTTTGAGGAAAGACTGAGGTTCCCCCAAAGAGCAAGAAATTCAGACATTTTTTGTGCTCCTTTACATTAAAGGGTAGTTGCTTTCACTGTCTAGTCCTTTCTTGTGTCAGTATGGAGGAGAAGCTCAATGAATATTGGAGTATTGATTGGCTAGGATAGAGCGGGAATGAAGAAGTTGGAGGACATATTATTCAGGTTGCTTAGAAAGATGGAAACAAAAGAATAGAGAGATAGATGTTTTATCCATTTTTGGATAATGTATCTTACTGTTTTGTTATTGTAACAAAATACTTTAGGCTGGGCTTGTTAAAAGAAATATTTATTTAGCTCACATTTCTAGGGGTTGAAGAGCATAGTGTCAGCATCAGTTTAGCTTTGATGATTGCCACATGGTGAGGCCATCACAATGATGAGTATGAGAGAAAGAGTTCAAATGGTAATCTAGGAGGCTAGCAAGCAGCTGGGGATCCACCTGAACTACATTAATTTCTCTGAGGCCATTCCCCAATAACCTGACAGCTTTCCGCCGGATCCCATGTTTTAAAGGTCTCACTCCTTAACATCACCACATCAGCTGTCAGTCTTCTGAATATCAACCCTTTGGGAAACGCAAACTATATCAAACCACAGCATAGAAATAGAAGAGATAGAGTATAAGATTATCTCATGTGATTATGGGGCCTGAGAAGTCCTACAGTTGCCATCTGCAAACTGCAGGACCACAAAAGCTGGTTGTAAAAGTCGTCTGAGTCACCTTTGTTTGCTACTTCTTTGTTCCCCTTTTAAAATTCCTTACAATCTTACAACAGTCATCATGTTGCAACATATGAGTGTGCCTAACAACACATATTTGTTAGACTGCCTTTTCAGTGTAGTTCCTATACATGGTTAGAGTTCCTGTAACTGTATAATGGCAATTTAGTACTTATGGGCCATCTTTAGACATGATCTTACATTGTTTCTTACTGAGAAACTGCCATAGTATTTTAGAAGTCAGTTGTTTCTTCTACTGTTTGGTATGGAGATTTGAATGGAGCTCTATCATACCAGAATATGTAGATTTTTGTTACTTGAACTTTGAGAGACAAATGAGTCACATCAATGTGCTAATAATGAAGATTAAGCTCAGGAATATACATGGGTGATTATGCCTATGAGTAAAACCTAAAGTAAATAATCAGTAAAAATTTGGAGAAGTAGGAAAATGACTAGAAAGATGTTTAGAAAAATCAAACAAGCCTCAAGATAAGATAGAAGTGGAACCATAAAGGATAAAACAGAGAAATGTTGTGAGGTGAACTGTGTTTCCTCAAAAATCGTGTGCTGAAGTCCTAGCCCTCAATGACTGTTTGGAGATGGATAAGTTCTTTAAAGAGGAGCTTCAGAACGAATAAGGTCAACATAACAGGTATCTTTGTAAGAGGAAGCACTTAATATGTGTAAGTCATTATTCTGAGAGCATTATGTATATATATTAATGTAATGCTTAATTGTCATAAAACATAATTATCTTCATTTCATAGATGAAGAAACTCAGGTAATAAGTAATAACTTGTCCAAATTTACCCTATAGTATATTATAGGGCCAGGACATAGAGGCCTCTAGAGACTACATGCAGGCATATGAAACAGCAAAGTGAATAATAAAGGAGTTAAACAATGGGATTTTTCATCTTGATGTCTACTTTGATGCTTTTTGGGGAAATGTCAAATTCTTTCAAAGAAATTTTTGCCTTCTTAACTGGACTAAGTATTGCACTGTTTTCTACTAGGAGGAAAATAAAGAATATCTTGGGTCTGAGAAGACTAGGACAAGTAGGTCATGGCTGAGTTAGCTAAGGAGCACTTAGTAGCTTGGCCCACACTGATGGGCGGGCTCAGGGAAACAGCCTATCACCACTGCTGGTTTAAACTTCTGCAAGCAGTCTTTCTTCATGTCCAAATGCATTTGGAATTCCACTCCAGACTTTCTGAATGCAAAATTGAGGGTAATATCTCTCTAGGAGAGAAAGCTGAGTACACTTGTTCTCAGCCTTCTTTGAGATTGGAGAGATTGGTGATTTCCTGAGCATAGAGTCCCATAGAGAAATGTGGCATTCATCTGGGGCTGTTTCCTTGCCTCCATGGGGATGGGTAGGAGGGGGAACCTGAAAACTTGGAGCTTATGTTTGTGTTACCTGCTGTATTGTAATAATTGTCTAAATACAGAAAGGCAGAAACAAAAACAGAGCTCTGGAAAAGAGCTGGAGAATTGCCTTTTCTGGTGATTTTCCAGGTTCCTTTACTGCTGACTGGTGCTGCCTCTGTGAGGCAACACTGAAGCCATGCTAAGGAATTGTGGGCCACAGATCAGCTGCTTGGGTAGCACTTGGGGGTTTGTAAGAAGCTCACATTCCTGAGCCCAGCTTTGGCCTACAGAATCACAGTGTATCTAGCAAATTTCTCCAAATGTGACTGAGGTGCACATTAAAGTTTGAGAAACTGAGATCACCTGGTTCTTAATGTCATGTAGAATTTTCAGTGTCAAAGGAAAACATTTGATTGCAATATCAAAATAGTCATGATAGCTGGGCGTGGTGGCTCATGCCTATAATCCCAGCACTCAGGAGGCAGAGACAGGAGGATTGCTGGGTTTGAGGCTTGCCTGGACTACATAGTGAGACCCTGTCTCAAAAAAAAAAAGTCATGATATTAAGCTGTATTCTTGCCATAAATAAGATTATACAGGTGATTTGGGACATATCTATCAACATTCACTTTGAAAGGCTGAGCACAGTGTCCTAACAGGATGAGAGTAATATCTTCAATCAATAGCAATTCAAAAGATTATTAATAAGCACCTGCTTAGTGTCAGAGGATTAAAAGGAGTATCTAAGGCAATTTTGACTCTTCTATCAGTACAACAACAGGTTGGCATACAATGTACACAATTTAAGGATAAAGTTTCAATATTTTGAAGATCAATTTGAAATGAAAGCTGTTAGTTTGGGGGAACTAAGTAAAGTAGGAATAAGGCAAAGCAATTTCATTGCTACTTTCACATTTTTGACAAAAAGGCAAGATAGAGTATTAAGATTTTTTAAAATTAAAAATATTGAGAATATTGCTATTTTCCCAAATCTTGTTAACAATTATTTGTATTTTGTAGTTAAAGGCTAATGAGAGTCTAAACATAAAAAGAGAAAATAATTTGCCTCTGTCAACAGATTTTGACATACTACATAAGAAAAATCAAGCAATAGGAACAAAACTTTTACTCCAGACAAAAATGTTAAAAAATAGAAACATTTTATATGTTAAAGTATGAACTCTTAAATGCTAGGAAAATATGAACTGAGTAATAAAAATAATTATCTTTATTGACTGTTTACTATACACCAGAAACTGGGCCAAAGATTTAACTGAGTGGTTCTGGCATCTGCTTAGCAAGTACAAGGTCCCTGGTTCCATCCTGGTAACCACAGGATCCAAAGTTTACTTGGTAACCTGGTAACAATGCTGGGCATGATGACTCATGCCCACCAGCCATCAATACCACATACCCCAGTGCCGGGCATGGTGGCTCACGCCTGTAATCCCCGCACTCTGGAGGCAGAGGCAGGAGGATTGCTGAGTTTGAGGCTTGACTGGGGTACATAGTGAGCTCAAGGCCAGCCTGAACTACAAAGTGAGACCCAGTCTCAAAAAAAAAAAATTAAAAATAAAATAAAATAAAAAAAATATATATATACATACCAGAAACTAAACTATTTTATCTATAATTCTCACCAAATCTTATGTTTCTGTGGTTGTGTTTTGGAGGTAAGAAAACTTTATTAAGTGTTGAGTATTTTTCCACAATGACAGGAAAGTGACTGAAACACAAGCATTCATGTTGCATCTTTATGCTGGTGAGTAATTTTTCATGTATACCTAGAACCTCCAGATAAAAATAAATGATACCTAAATTTTAATTTTAGATAAAAATACATTGTTTTTAGTTTAAGTGTCTCAGATACTATAGCAAATGTACTTTTCTTAAAAAGTATTTTTCCTTCAGCTGGAGTCTCAATTTAACTGGGTATCCTTTATTTTTTTTGGCAAATCTTGCAAATTTATGGGTATCTACCACTTTGGCTGATAGCCTTTCTGAATTGTGTTATATTTGTGGTCTCAATTGCAACTGGTACTGGGATTGAACTCAGAACCCAGCATTTGCCAGGCAGGCATAGTGCCACTGAGCTAAATCCCTGGTCCCTGGAACTCCTGACTTTGATTGGCACCTTTGATTTTCATGAAGTCTGGAAACTATAGAATGTTTGCTGTTCATTGGTTACTTGGTGTGTTAGTTCCCTTTTCTATTGCTGAGAAAAGTACCTGACCCCCAAAGTTAGTGGGGGAAAGGTTTATTTGCTTTACAATTCATAGGGGCTTCAGCCTACAATCAGCTGGATCTAAGGCAGAGGGGCAAGAGTTTACAGCTGTGGAAGACAGCAAAAGCAACAAGAGACTTTAACAGCATCTTCTTGCTCCTTTTGTTTTATTCAGATTACCAGGGTTAGAACAGGGCCAAATCACTCACTCATGTGTAGTGGTGTAGTAATCACATGCCCTTAATCCCAGCATCAGACATTCTAGATTCAGCTACTTCCAAAACAGCCCATTTGCATGAGGTTTTGGGGGGACATCTAAACACAAACCAAAACACTTGGCTTACTGCTGTAGTTCCCATTTAATTTTCTCTGTAGTTCTCAGGTTTCTCCCAAGTTCAGGTGAAATTTATTATTTATTTTCCACAAGTTTTAGGTGTTTTGAAGTGAGAGAGCTTCAGATTATCTGATCTCCCCTTTTGTAGAAGGTAGAATCCCTTACCCAAACTGTGTACTAGCATTTGAGCCTTCTGTTATGACCTTGGTGCTGGGAAAAATTGACCCACTATTCTCTGGACTTCTGTCGGGGGAGGAATCATGCATGATCAATTATATTTGACTTAAATAGAACCAAATTTTTGGTAAAAATGTGGTGCTTTAGCATGGGTTTTCTTTTTCCTAAAATAAACAAGCTTCAAGCTTAAAGATAAAAGGGGGAAAAAATAAAGAAAACATAGCTAATTTAAGAAAATGGCATTTGTAAGCTAAGATGATTTAATTCTTGAGGTTGTGTAAAAGATACATTCTATTCACCAAATAGTTTGTTCCTGATCTCCGGGGTTCCTTCCTGGTAGGGTTACACATCCCTTTCCTGTCCACGTGACTGTTGATCAATTGGCTGTGACGCAGAAGTGCTTCTGTGTGAATTGTAGCTTGTTTTCATCTCTTTTCTCTTTGTTGTGGCAACCTGTTAGTGGACAGGAGGAACACAGCCACAGCTGACTTCGACAGTGGATATATAGAGTAATTAAAAGCCTTTGTTTTCTTAAATCATTGAGGTTTCCAGGTCATTTATTACTGAGTTGTCTTAACTATTATAGTTAAGACATTAGTTATGGTACTAGGTACTGGAGATGGACTGGTGAGCAAATTATAGTCTTGTCCCTCTTGAAACTTTTATTCTTATAGGTGCAGCAGAAATTAATCAAAGAGATGAAAGAGTACAAAAGTGAAACTTTTAGGTAAATGCTGTGAAATAAAACAATTTTTGGTTAAAGTGCATTTCTTTAAATGATATCCCACCTATTTCCAGAAAATACCAAAGTCCTTCAGATAAAAACACAATGCATAATTTATTTTACAGGTACACTGATATTTGTATCAGAGTAGTCAATGTTATTAGGCATTTGAGTTGCATTGTTGCAAGAGGGCACGATTATTTATGAGCTTCTTGTATATAAGGCAAAAGGTAAAATAGTTGGGCTGGGTAATTCTTATTTTTTAATACAAGACAAAGCAAATTCTTGAGAAACCAATTTTTGTTGCCTTGAATCAGGAAGCAATTTTTCAAGTGAGTCTTTCCATAAGGAAAGTTTCTCAACTCAAAAAACAATTGCTCTAACTTTGTCCTTGCAAAAGTCACTTGAACATTCCAGATCTGAACCATCTATAAAAGTTAGAGAGAACAAAAAACTCAAGGGAGTACACTTCTGCAGGAAACTTAGGCAATATAAACCAGATAGGTTGTTTCTTGTTGCCTACCCCCTTATTGGGTGGCAGTACTTGGAAGAAAGACAGATAAAATATTATGAGATAAGATTTCTTAGGAGTATCTTAGATAGCTGAGATCTCATATGAATCTGTCACAAGGAATGTACTTAAACTGCTTTGTGGTTGGACTTTCTGAGCGAAAATCTATATTCTATGCTGTTAGACTTCAGAAGAATCAGTCCTTCCCAAAGGAAGAAGAATGGTCAATATGTTGTTGAAATTTGAGAGGTTGATTTCAGTGTTTTTTTCACATCAGTCATATAGGGTCTTATGAGTAGGGTCAAATTTTCTTCAGAAAGGAGCTTGAATTAAATACTTTAGTAGGTTAGTTAAAACACCACCAAAGTAGGTTAGTTACCACCACCAAACATGGCAGAGATAAATTGGGTCTGAATATTTTAAGGGGCTTTTGATTGGAATGGATCACTTCAGCCAAACAAGAACCTACTCCAATAAATGGAAGGAGAGAAAGTGCTTTGTCTATATCAGTCTGTTAATAGGAGAGAAAGCCAACTACAGTCAGTCATTTTCCTTTCTTCTTAGAATTCTGATTTTTCAGTGTACCAGGGCAATGCCATATTCATAAATGCAGTTAATGTCTATGTGGTTTTAGCAGAACATCTTTGTCGTGTCTCGTGATTTCTGTAGCAGGAACACTTTTCCACCCATCAACTCAGGTATTAAGAAATCTATCACTTGGAAATTTTTTTTAAATAACTGAATGTATTTTCTTATTGAATCTCCATGCTACTGAATGGCAGAAGCTAAATCTTTGTTGTTTGGGATCACCCCAACAACTGTCATCATCCTGTACATTATAGGAAGGAGCAGACACTCAGGTTGTTTTAAGGTACTGCTAGGACATCAAAATCAGATCGGAGGTTGTTCTTATGTTGAAGCTGGTTCAGCAGAAACACCTTTGATCATTCTGGCCTCTGACCTCAGGTTGTGATTGCTGACTCAGACTCAGACCAACTGAAGAGTCCCTTGGTTGTGCTGTGTTTTTGTTATTTGTCATCCCTCCTGGGATCCTGTGAATCACGTGGATTTTCCTCCATTTCACCAGCCTTAGGAACCCTTGGTACTATTTCAGGCCTGATTGCTGACCACCCACACATATGTCTTTCTTCCTTTCCTTCCATTCTGGTTACAGACTAACTCAGTGGATCTTTCTGAAATGTGCACAGTGTTAATGTTCCCCAATCCATTTGGGACTACTATTTCTTCTGTGAATGATGGGGGAAGGCCCTCCATTTTAGAGATAAATCAATACAAGATTTCACCTTTTCTCTTTTCCAGAATCCTTGTGTAGCTTTGAGAGGGACTATGGCTAGGCTTTGCTGAGATTGTCATCAAACTATAGTGATTATGGCAAAATTTTAAGCCCTGAATCATTCAAACTATGTTTGCAAAGGCTTCAAGATTATAATAGTAAAAATTTTAGTTTTTTTTGTTCTGCTATGATGACTCCTCTGAAGAGAAGAAGACATAAAAAAACTCAGTAGGAAAGTTCATAAGTAACAAAGTTAGTCTATGAAAATAGTCTGTTTAAATAGTCTCATGATAGAAGTAGATATGTATTTTAAACTAACATAGTTAGATGAACAGGTAGCTACTTGACCAGTCATTTTCAGGGAATAATGATGCTTAGATTCCTTCAAGAATCTCACTGTCTTATTCACTTTTTTGTTGCTGGGATGCAATACATGGCACCCATAACCTAAAGGAGGAGAAGTTTATTTTAGGTCATATTTTTTGTTTATAGTCCACTAGTTCCAAGATAAGATGGCATGGCATAGAGGGAATGGAGGGAAATAATGGAGGGAAAACTGTTCATGTCCTGGTGGCCAGGAAGCAGAGATAGAAGAGAAGGAGGAGCCAAAGTGGGAAATACACCTTCCAGGTTATACCAGCAATGACCTGCTTCCCTTAGCCAAGCCCCATATGAGTGCATAAGTCTTTTGGGAGATATTTTGTTTGATTCAAATCATAAGACTCATGAAAAGTACAATGCCTTTCATTAGAAAATGCTTATTCACACAAAATGGAGCGTATAATTCATGAATCAATGGATTTCAATGAAAGTTTTTGTGATAGAATATTCTGTGCTGTATAGATTTCCTAAGGACTTATGCTAAACTCTATTCTGCGCGCAGTTTTATATGTGCTCAAAGAAATAAAAAGGATTAGAGGAGTGAGGTGGATTTTTGGACCTGATAATAGGTATCCTTTGGAGCCTCCGATAAAGTTGTAGAAAACATTCCACTCAAATTTATATACAACACTAAGCTAAAAAAAAAAAAAAAGAAAAGAAAAAAAAGCTGAGATAATCATTTGTACATCAGATTGAACTATTTTGAGTTATTCTGAAGGGCTGAAGACCTAGCTGAAAAAAACAAGATAAGTGTGAAACATTTCACAATTTGCTTATAGTTAGCGGGGAAAATACCCTTGGAGTATCAGTAGACCACAGAAGTATGACAGAGCTCCTTAACTTGTTGCTGTAACTTCCTATATGTGAATGTCACAGTTTCCAAATTCTTCCTCATAGTCTTGACTGTCCAGTTTTTAGCAAGATAGTATGTTATTGTCCCCACTTGGTAGAGCAGTAAAGACCGGAGACAGCGAATGCTCTGAACTATGTACTCCAACTATCAAGCCTTAAAATCACACTGGTTATTGTGAACTTTCTAGGCTCACAATTATGAGAAGTAAACATCTTTTGCTTGAGATATCTAGTCTGTGGCGTTTTGTTATGGTAACCTGGACTGAGTAATAGAGAGCTAGATTTCCCCTGTTGATGAAAACAAAAACAAAAACAAAACATCCTAAAATGTAGTTCTTCATTACTTGAAAGATTATTTTCTTCTAAATGGAATAGAAGTGGGTAGTTTGGCTGGGCAATTCCAGAAGGTAAAATGAGAACCTGTTGTTAAAAGGATAGTGAGCAAGCTTTTAACAGTATTTAAAAATTAGCTGGACATAGTGGTGCACAGCGCGTAACAGGCTAATGCTGAGAGTATAAAGCCAGCCTGGGTTACATAGTGAGTTCAAGGTCAGCGTGGAACACACAGACAGACCTTGTCTTAAAAAAAATAAAAGATAGAAAACAGAAGGTTTGACATTTAAAAGACTATGCCAAGAGAAAATAGTTGAGAGTAAGTTTATTGTCACCAGATGTGTTAGAGCAAAACTTGAGTTTTATGTGTGCTATGTAGGGTTTCTTGCCTTAATAAAGAAATTTGACTGGATGACTTTAAAATATTCTCAAGTTGCATTTTTGAGTTTATGAGCATATGAAATGTTTTATGAAATAACAAAAATAGACTAGTTACTCTTAAGAAAAATAAACTTTTTTTTTTCCTCAAAACTATGATTCAGTGTGCTGAAGCTGTCTTTGGTTTATCAGTATAATAAACTCTGACACATAAGCATTGTAGGTGGAGTGGTTTTATTCAAAAATTGTTTCTTGTATATCTTGGGTTAATAAGTACAGGCAATGAAAAGCCCTTAAGAAGTGGAAAGCATTAAATGAAAAAGACAAACCTATGCAGTAGTAAGAAATAATATGTGACAGATATTAGTATAAACACTTTTTATATTTATTTATTATCACAAGAACCCTGTGAGATGCATACTGCCAATATACATGCCTCACTTCCAGATGAAGAAATTGAAACACAGAAGGTAAAAAATAATAATAATTTGCTCCTTTGGAGCCTGTCACTATCTTCTCATTCTCCTTCATCTTCTCTACCTGTGCTTCTCCATGTCATTATGTCTACCCTTCTCAGCTCATGGCACCTGGTGCTTTCCAGAGCTCTGCTGAACTGCTATACTGAACCCTCTCCATGACTTCTTCATAGGGCTCTTGGTCTTGGGCTACAGTCATAGATCCATCTCTGGCTCACTCTGTATCCATAGCCTCAGGCCTAGGTACCCATTCAACTTCTTAGGTATTTCAGTCTCATTGTCCATAGGTACCTAATGCTATATATGAAATAGTCTTGAATGTGTCATCTTTCTCCAGAAATTACTTTTTCCTGTGTACCCCATATCTCAAGTATGTTGTAATACTGGAAAATTAGGAGTCATATTTGACTTTGCTTTCCTTTTCCACAGTCTATCTAGTCATCAAATTTGAGAAATTTCATTTTCTCCTCGGCTGTCTCTCTGGTTGGACTGCTTTCCATTTCTTTGACCACTGAAGGGGCCTCCCACACTGTGTGCTTCTAATCTTGTACTTTTAAATCCATCCTTCTGTGACCACGAAAGTATTTTCTCTAAACACAAATCTTTTTGAAATTCTATGTTCATTAAAATCCCTCAAAGGTTTCCTATCATTTACAGAAGAGGTCCTTAAACATCCTTGTGACTTTTGGGAAAAGTGCATCCAAGCCACTTGAACACTGGATGGAATGGAAGATTTCTGGCTCTTCCAAATGTCTATTAAATGGTGAAACAGCTAGTTTAGCCTTCATTCCCACAGGGCCAGCAACATACCAGTGAACTGAGAGTTTAAAAAGCAGACTTGTCTTCAAGGCTATAAAATTAATGTAGCACCCCAGAAGACAGGAGGATGAGAAGTCAGTTCAGCCATCAAAGTTTATTTTGCTGGCAGAGATACCATAAGCTGGAGTCAAGAAAAACAAGATCACTAAGGTCAAATCCACGAATGCAGAGGAGTGCTGTGTCCTATTACCAATGAGGCTGGGAAGCTACAACAGGAGAATTGAACATTTGAGCTCAGCATGGGCAATTTAGTAACTTAAGAAGATACTGCCTCAAAATAACTAACACCTAGCTAAATAAACCTTAGATATAGTTCAGTTAAATCCCTAGAATCTCTCTCTCCCCCTGTCTGTCTGTCTCTTACCAAAAACAAAACAACAACCAACAATCAAACACCAAACTAAAACCAAAATCCAACCAAGCAACCAACCAGCCAATAGGAAATTTCCTAGATAAAAAGGGTCAAACTCTAGCTGGCAGGGGGGATACAGGCATAAATTAGTCTCACTAACATAACCTACAGTTACCTTTATTTTATTAGCATAGAAAAATTTTCACCTTGAAGTGGAGACTTAAAATGGTAATGCCATGTGTTACATAAGGAGGCCTAATGAAAGAGTAGATGCATGATTAAAACTCCTCCTCTATATGTAATAACGTCCAGAGACAGGGTCCCTGCCTACTTTGTAGATGGCATGAAAGCTGTACATTGTGTTCTTTCTTTTTGGGGTAACCCTGAGGTTCTGTATCCCATGGTTCCCCAACTTGGGCTAAAGCATAATAAAAGGCTTATTCCTGTGTGTTATGACTTAGATCTAAAATGTTTCCCCAAATTTCATGTGTTCTGAGGTGGGGCTTTTGGAAGGTGATTGAAGGAAAGTGAGTACTATACTCATCAGTAGCTTAATTCATTGATGAATGCATAGTCAAAAGTGTTGTTGAAAGGTGAGGCCTGATTGCAGATGGGTCACTGGGCATGTAGTCTGGAAGAGTGTGTTCTTCTTCCTGGTACCTTCATTTTCCCTCTATTTCTGCTTTCTGGACACCTTAGTTTGAGCAGCTTTCCTATATTAGCAGACTCAAAGACAAAAACCATATGGTGATCACAATAGCTGCATAAAAAGCATTTGACAAAATCCAACACCCATTCATGATCAAAACCCTACAGAAAACTGGAATAGATGGACTTTATCTCAAACTAATTAAAGCTATATACGAGAAACCAATAGGCAGCATCACCCCCAAATGGTCAAAAACTGAAATCTTTCACACTAAGATCAGGAACAAGACAAGGATGTCCACCATCACCACTCCTGTTCAATATAGTGCTGGAAACATTAGCTGTGGTCAAACCTTTCTCCAGGTGCTTCCGCTTCTTCTCGTCTCTCTCTTTCCTGGCAGAGGAATAGGTAGTGACCCTTTAAGAAAGTGATGCAGGTGATGCAGATGACGCAGACCAGTCATACCTTGCTAAATGCTACTTCCACCCTTGTACCTAATCACACCCTGCCATGAGCACTGCTCCCTCCCCCTCATCTGGGTCACATCCCAAGCTGCCCTATATAAACACCTGTAACTTCCATAATAAAAGGGGCAGAAGCTTCTCAACCAACACGGGGTCTGGGTGTTGTGATTCCACGTCCCGCTCACCCTCCCGAGGTTGTCGGACAATGCCGGTAACTGGCCCCAGGCTGGATGACAATTAGCCATAGCAATTAGAAAGAAATAAAAGGAATAAAGACAGGTAAAGAAGATGTTAAACTGTCATTATTCACCAATGACATGATTCTCTATATAGAGGACCCTAAAAACTCAACCAAAAGATGGCTAGATTTAATTACCAAATTTAGTAGTGTAGGTGGATACAAGGTCAATGCTCTAAAATCAATAACCTTTGTATACACAAACAAACTCACTGAGAGAGAAGTTGAGGCATCAATCCCTTTCACAATAGCATTCAAAAAAATGAAATATCTAGGAATCAATCTAACAAAGGATGCGAAAGACTTCTACTCTGAAAATTATAGGACTCTGAAAAAGGAGATAGAAGAGGATATCAGCAAATAGACATCCCTTGGTCATGGGTAGGGAGAACAAACATCATCAAAACGGCTATACTCCCACAATTACTATACAGATTCAATGCAATCCAGATTGAAATCTCAACAACATAGTTCACAGATCCAGAGGAAAAAAAAATCCAAAAATTCCTCTAGAACCAGAAGAGACCTAGAATAGCAAAAACAATTCTAAGCAACAAGGACATGGTGAGGGTATCGTGACCCCCCAACTTTAAACTGTACTGTAAAGCTACTGTGATAAAAAAAAAAACCACATGGTAATGACAAAGTAACAGACCTAAGGACCAGTGGAATAGATTAGAAGATCCAGAAACAAGCCCAGGTACACTAAGTCAACTCATCTTTGACAAAGAAGCCAAACATCCTCAATGGAGGAAAGATTCCCTCCTTAACAAAAGGTGCTGGAAAAACTGGGCTTTAAGCTGCCAGAGGCTAAAACTAGACCTATCTCTTTCACTGCATACTAAACTCAAATCAGAGTGAATTAGAGACCTAAATATGAAAACAGAAACACTAAACTTGCTGGAAAACGGGTTAGGTAAAAGTCTTGGAGACACTGGTTTAAGGAGAGATGTTATGAACAAAACCTCTATAGCATGAGAACTAGCAGAAAAAATCAACAAGTGGGACCTCATTCTATTAAAAAACTTCTGCACAGCAAAGGAAACCACCAGCAGGGTTAAAGACACCAAACAATATGGGAAACTATTTGTTACCAGCCCAGCTGTTCCTTAGATAAAGGGCTACTTTCTAGAATATATAAAGAGCTTTAAAAAAAAAATCAGTCCTGCCAAATTTAAAGACCCAATTAAAAAATGGGCATCTGAAATGAGCAGTTTTCAGAGGAAGAAGTAAAAGCAGTTAAGAAGCATATGAAGAAATGCTGAACATCACTGATCATTTGAGACACAGATGAAAACAACACTAAGATTTCATCTCACTCTGCAAAGAATGACTGCTATTGTGAAATTGACCAGCAATAAATGCTGGCGAGTTTGCAGGGAGGAAGGAACCTTTCTCCACTGTTGGTGGGAATGTCAACCATTGTGGAGATGTGTGGAGATTCCTCAAAAAACTAGAATTAGAGGTCTCATTTAACCCTGCTATTTCTCTGCTAAGAATATGCTCAAAAGAATTAAAAGAATCATTCATAGAGATATATGCGCACCCTCGTTCATAGCAGCTCAGTTTGTGATGGCTAAATCTTGGAAGCAACCCAAATGCCACTCAAATGGAGACTGGATAAAGAAGATGTGCTTTTAAAAAATAAATAAATAAAATAGAGTGTTACTCTGCCATAAAGAATAAGTTTGAGTCATTTATACTCAAAAGGACACACCTTGAGGACACAGTAATAAGTGAAATAAATAGGTCACAGATATGTAAACACCTTATCTTTTCTCTGGTATGAGAACCTGTAGATGTAAAGGAGTTCTAGAATGTATGATAGATTTTTTGAAATAGCAAATATTAAAAGGGAAAGGGTAGGGGAAAGTAATGAGGGGAAAGAATAAATATGATTAAAAAGAAGAAAAAGAGCTGGATGTGGTGGCCCACGCCTGTAATCCCAGCACTCAGGAGGTAGAGGCAGGTGGATTGCTGAGTTCGAGGCTTGCCTGCGCTACATAGTGAGTTTGGGGCCAGCCCAAACTACAAAGGGAGACCCTGTCTCAAAGAAAATAAAAGATCATGTATATAGGGCGTGAGGAGTTGTAGGTGGGTAGAGATATAGGTAAAAATAAGAATTAACTTGTGTCATGTACTGGTACAGATTTCCTAATGTTGAGTGTGATCGTGATGTGTATCTAAACTGTACCAGTAAAGAATTTTTTAAATTGAATTCTTTATTGGTACAATTTATATACATCTCAAAATCACATATAACATTGGGAAATTTGTACCAGTATATGCCACAAGTTAATTCTCATTTTTACCCATATCCCTACCCACTCCCCCCTCCTCCCCCCTTTATATATGCTCTTTTATTTTCTTTCTGTATCATATTTATTCCTTCCCCTCATCACATTCCCA
>PVIC010024623.1:0-25851 GCA_004025085.1 Thryonomys swinderianus
GAGGGGAAGGAATAAATATGATACAGAAAGAAAATAAAAGAGCATGTATAAAGGGGGGAGGAGGGGGGAGTGGGTAGGGATATGGGTAAAAATGAGAATTAACTTGTGGCATATACTGGTACAAATTTCCCAATGTTATATGTGATTTTGAGATGTATATAAATTGTACCAATAAAGAATTCAATTAAAAAAAAGTAGATTTGTAATGTCCTTACTATGAAAAAATGATAAGATGGTGAAGTGATGGATACATTAATTAGTTAGGTTGACAGTAATGTATACATAAATCAAAACATCATATTGAACCCCATAAATATTGTACCCCATAAATAATTGTCAATTAAAAATAAATGATAATTGCCGGGCGTAGTTGCTCACGCCTGTAATCCCAGCACTTGGGAGGCAGAGACAGGAGGATTGCTGAGTTCGCAGTGGCTTGCCTGGGCACCATAGTGAGCTCAGGGCCAGCCTGAACTACAAAGCGAGACCCTGTCTCAAAAAAAAATGATAATTTTAACATACCTTCTTCATAAAATGCAACCTAAACTAATAATTCTCAGTTGTTTAGACACATTATACATACTAGTCCCAGGTCCTCATGATGAGGAAGCACTATCTGTTCTAAGTTCCAGTGCCATCAGGACATAGAATTTTCAGAGGCCATCAATGAAGTTAAACAACCTACTCCCAGACCAACCTCTTTCTTTCAGATACATACTGTTCTCAGGAATGAAGGGGAGGGAGGGTGCTTCTCTAATACTCTGCCAGCCTAGAGATACTGGTGCCTTAAGTCTTGGTCTATTCCTGCAGGGCCCCAGAAACGGCCTGACTGCTGCCTATGACCCATCCATTCATTCCATTTATTCGTTCAAGATATATTTATTAAACAGATTGTTTATTTCATGCTAGGCTCTCAGTGAAGAAATAAAATATCTTCACTGTTTAAGATTTCTCCTAGGTCTCTCAGGGTGTGTCGAGCTCAAACTTTTAACAAAAGTGATAGTTAATAAAGGCTGGTCTAGGAAAAAAAAAAGCCAGGGAGAGTGACTGGGGTAGTCACCGAGGGAAGGCATGTAGGACCTATATTTTCTCAAATTATTTGAAGTCCACTTTGTTTTCTCCACTTATATTCCTCCGCATGGAAAATCTAAGAAGTGGTGAAGACAGAATTCAGGGGTCACTGGCAGACTGTCCTGCGCCCACGACTGTATCTTGAGTACAGTGACGATTTCAGAGCCAAGTGTCTGAACCCCTAACTCAGAAACTGAATACTGGACCAGCCACCGCAGGGCCCCTGCCAGCTGCTGGCTCTGAAGTTGGTTTGGGCTGTGGGTTAGATCTGTGGAAGTTGGGGCCCAGGCTCCTTGTTCAGCCAGCAGCTTGTATTGATTTCCGGGGCTCTTTTGTCTCCTTCTCCACAGTGGAAGCCTCTGCACTCCCCCTCTCTCCCTCCGCTTCCCTGGCTCTTTCTCTTTCCTCCTTTACTCCTAATGAACTGAAATCTGCGAGCCACCACAGCACTGGTAGTTTTACAAAACTGTCCCTGGTCCTTCTGCATTTTCCCAGTCAAGGGTGTCTTTGGCTGAGGTCAGAATGATGCCGTTAGTTCTGCTGATGATTGCATAGCAACACAGAGCGCTCTGAGAGGGGAGGAGGAGGAAGAGAGAGGAGGGCAGGGAGGTGGGAGAGACGGAGGGAGAGTGTGCGTACAGCAGCTGCCGGCATCCCTGTCTCCGGGACTTCTCTGCTGATTCACAGAGGCAGCCCAGCCCGGCCTCCCAGCTCCCAGCTCCCCAGCTGCCCCTCAGCCCTGACAGAATCAGAAGGTAGGCCGCAGAGGAACGCTTTCCAAGCCTCGCCGTTGTTCAGCTGGCTGAGGGGAAATGACTGAAGGAGGGAAAGCTCCAGAGATACTGTGTGAGTGCGTGTGTGTGTGTGTGTGTGTGTGTGTGTGTGTGTGTGTGTGTGTGCACGCATGCCTGCCTGCCTGCCTGCCTGCATGTGCCTTTCGGGAAAAACTTACATTAAAAAATGTTCATCTTCTACTAGCCACTACCTGGATTGGCAAAGAAGATAAACATACCCAGAAATAGAAACTCAGGGAATTTAAGCAACTATGATCTAAAAATGACTTGCAGGAAGGTCCGTGGTTGGTGTCCTTGACAGGAAAGGGGTATTTGTTTATTTATTGTAGGTTTTCAATGACATGCTTTTGGTCCAAGGGTAAATTTCCTGGTGAGGGGAGAGGGAAGGTGTTTAGAAAGCATTGGCTGGAAAGAAGGAAGAGAGGAAATATGGGACCTCCACACAGATTTCCTGACCAAATGAGTATTCTGACCAGCAGAAAGGACACAGGAGTACTGCCCTGAAGTAACCCTGGCTCCGACCTAAAGGCCTGGGACTTACTAAGGACTCATTTAGTCTCTGTCTGTATCCCCTGCTTCCTTTGTTATCGCTCCCCCCTCCCCCGACTTGTCTTCTCTTCTGGTTTCCTTTCTGTGCCCTGTAGTCTCTGCACTCTTGAGAGAACAGCTCCTAGTGTTTTGATACAGCTTACTTCTTCTCCTGGAGTCCAGTCCCCACCCCGTTCCCTTCTGCTCTCTTCGTTTATCGGCAGGCCAAATGTCCCAGCCTGGTAAGTGGGTCTGAGGCTATGTAGGCAGTTGAGGTTTGTCTTTGCTTTGTTAGTCAAGTGGAGAATGGCCTTGTGGGTGTTGGTCCATGGATGTAGCCTAGCTGAGCCGGGGTGGGGAGACAAAGAGGGATGTTAGCAGCAGCTGCTGCCGGCTTCCATTGAGAGCACGGTACATGCTATCTGGAAAGAGACATACTTTCTCTTATGTTTTCTTTTTCATTGTTCAAGAGAATAAAGGCCTTTTTTAAAAAATCTCTGTGTTTAGTTCACCTTAGCTCTTGACTTTTCCAAACTAATCCTTGTTTCTAAATTAAGGCCCTCAAGTAACTCACCTTTCAAAAGGCCCCGTGAGAACCACAAACCTCAGGGAATGCTCTAAGGTTTGGCCAGAGAGATGATTTTAGAGCATCCCATAGCCTTCTAAGGAGCCCCTTCCCTGAAAAGGCGATTATAAAAGTTAACATAAATGTCCTATCGCTGAATAAAGACAGAGTCCCTGCTTCCCTGGAAGGACAAGCCTCTGCCCTGCAGTCCCACTTTCTGCAAACTAAAAAAGGGAAACTGAGATTCCACAGGAATGGAGGAGCCGCTTAACTCCCTTCTCCATATAGGTTCTTTTATATACTTCCAGAGATATCATACACAAATATAAGTGCATTTTTTCACTTTTAAGCATTTATAGACTTTTAAATGCTAACACTGAACATACAGCACTTCACATAAATGCAAGTAAATATATATATATATATACATATATATTTTTTTTTTTCTTCTGTTGCTTTCCAGGATTTGTATCAACAAAATCAAAGACCTGTGTGCTTATATAATTGGGGTTCAATCCAATCACTTTCTGGCCATGTAGCTAACATCTATCAGTAAGTGAAGTCAGGAAACATTCACCAAGTCCCTTTTCTGTGCCTAGCACTGTGTTAAAACTATGTGGAGTACGGATAAATATCAGGCATAGACTTTGCCTTCCATAAGTCAACAATTTTATTTTCACACTAGAATTCTGATGTTTTCCATATGTTTTTAATGCTTTTATTCCTGACCAAGAGAAACAATAGCTTCTCCCCCTGAATCCTGCTGGAAGGGCCTATGTGTTCTCCAGAAGCAAAGCAGTATTTCTGCTATTTACCGATTCTAAAAGACACAGTGTGGTATCTAGCAGGATTTCTGAGGGAGCACACAAAGGTTACATCTACCCCCAAAACATCCTCTGTCCCATGTGTCCAAATATCTCTTACCTTAGCCCAAAAGCATTCCTTTCATAAACTTATCCTAATCTTTTTTGGAATGCTTAGTCTGTGTTCTTCTTGTGATTATTGATATATTTTTTAAATTTTTATTTTCATATTATACGAGTATATATTAATAAAGAATATAAAGGCTGTTCTGTGAAAAAAATAATTTTTAAAACAAAAATCATTAGAAGCAGGATCCAGAACTACTGAGCTACATTGCTGGCCCCTCAAAAATGATTAGAGAATAACAATGGTAAATATACTATGCATCATGATCTAAAAGAATATATTTTATTTCTTAAGCTCTCATCTCATTTTTAATAATACTATACCTTTTTGTTTAAAATATTTCAAATATTCTGTATAATTTTGACTAATTTCTTCCTATTTCACAGTATTTTTTATTTTTTGGTTTTTATGTTCACTGTCAGATTCTCACACCAGAGAGACAATGCAATATTCATACATGCATGTTGTATTTATCTTACTTGAGTATTTTCTCAAAGAACATCCATTTATCTAGAAATCTCTCAAGTTTGCCCTTCTTTATGGCTGAATAGTATTCCATTGTAGTAAAAACTCACATATTTTTTTATCCAATCACCAGTTGATGGCTATCTGGGTTTTCCCAAGATTTAGCTATTACAAACTGTGCCTTATAAATATAGATGTGTATATATCTCCATGGTTTGATGCTCTTAATTCTTTTGGGAAGATACCCAGAACAGCACTAGCTATATTAAATGGGACCTCAAATCCTAGTTTTTAAGGAATCTCTAAACTGATCTCCACAGTGGTTTCACGAGGCTACATTCCCACCAATAGTGGAGAAGAGTTCCTTTTCCCCCACAGCTCCCCCAGCATTTGTTATGGGTTGATTTCTTGTAGTCATTGTTTCTGGAGTGAAATGGCATTGCAGTATTGTTCTTTTTTTTTTTTTTTTTTTTTTTTTTTTTTTTTTTGAGACAGGGTTTCGCTTTGTAGTTCAGGCTGTCCCTGAGTTCACTAAGTAGCCCAGGCAAGCTTTGAACTCAAAAGTCCTCCTGCCTCTGTGCTGGGATTATAGGAGTGAGCCACCACACCCAGCTGCATTGTTCTAATTTACATCTTTTGGATGGCCAGTGATGTTGAGCATTTTTTCATGTGTTTCTTTGCTGTTTATACTTCATCTGAGAAGTGTGTATTCATCTCAGATGCCCATTTTTGAATCGAGTGTTTAAATTTAGATGGTCTGGGGTTTTTTAAGTCTTTCATGTGTTCAAGATATTAATCCTTAGTCTGAGAAATTGCAGTCTAAAATTTTTTCTCAGTCTGTGAATTATCTTTTCAGTCTGCTGGTGATTTCTTTTGTTAGGTGAATGTTTGTTTGTTTGTTTGTTTGTTTTTGTTTGTTTTGAGACAGGGTCTCGCTTTGTAGTTCAGGTTGGCCCTGAGCTTACTATGGAGCCCAGCCAAGCCTCGAACTCAGCAATCCTGACTCTGCCTCCCAAGTGCTGGGATTACAGGTTTGAGCCACCAGACCCGGCATCTGTTGTATATATTACTGATTGCCGGTAGGCATGAGCCACCATGCCTGGTATTGTTGTATGTGGTTACTGGGGGTCGAACCAGGGACCTTGTGCTTGCTAGGCAGGCGCTGGAACCACTGAGCTAAATCTCCAGCCCAGGTAAGTTTTTTAATAAGATGAGACCCCAGTTGTTGATCCTTTGTAATATTTTCTGCACAGTCAGGGTTTTGTTCATTAAGTCTTCGCCTACTTCTCTGTCCTCCAGAATTCTACCTATTCTCTCCTCCAGCAGATGTAGCTTCAATATTTAGAATTGGATCCACTTTCATTTTAGTTTTATGCATGGTGAGACACATGGGTCTAGTTTTAGTCTCTGGCTTAGTGAAGAGCCAGTTTTCCCAGCTCTATTAAAGAATCTATCTTTCTTCCAGGGAACATGTTTGGCCCTTTTGTCAAGGATAAGGTAGCTGAGTGTGTTTGAGGTTCTCTCTGCATTTTCTAGTCTGTTCTTGATCTTCAGGTCTGTTTATTTGTTTTTTTTGTTTGTTTTTGTTGTGGTGGATTTTTTTTTTTTTTTGCCAGTGTCATGCTATCTTTATCACACAAACTCTGTAGTATAATTTCTTGTCAAGGAATGTGATGCCTTGCCTGTGTTGCCTAGAACTATTTTGCTGTTCTAGGTCTCTTCTGATTCCACATAAATTTTAGGAATGATTCTCTAGTTCTGTGAGATATGCTAATGACATTTTGATTGGCATTGCGTTACATCTGTATAATAACTTTGGGAGTATGGCCATCTTTACCATGTTGATTCTTCCTACCTCAAGCAAGCGATATCTTTCTGTTTTTTGATATCCTCTTTAATTTTCTTTTTCAAAGTACTGTAATTTTCTTTCTTTCTTTCTTTCTTTCTTTCTTTCTTTCTTTCTTTCTTTCTTTCTTTCTTTCTTTTTGAGAAAGGGTCTCACTTTGTAGTTCAGGGTGGCCTTGAGCTCATTATGTAGCCCAGGCAAGCCTCAAATTCAGCAGTCCTCCTGCCTCTGCCTCCTGAGTGCTGGGATTACAGGCATGAGTCACCACACCTGGCTGAGCCATGTATTTTTGCCAGACACTGTGCTAAGATATTTAAATACAATATGTATTAATTTTAAGCACTAGAATAATTCTATGAAGACAGCATCATTATTATCTTCATTTTGCAGGTGAGGATACTGTGACCCAAAGAAGCTAACTTACCCCAAGCCACACTATTAATAGGTTGAATAGGGTAGGCTTGCTTCTAGATCTGATGCCAGAGCCTATGGCCTTAGCCATGGTGCTCTATATTTATATGGCTGCTGGAAATCACACTTTAGAGAAATAGTAATGACGTCCCAGAATAGTGCATTCCAAATGAAAAAAAAAAAAGCAGGCTATAAAAACACAGCCTGTTGTGACTATTTTATTTTAGAAGTATACAGATATATTTTTAATAGAAAAACTGCTAGCAGAGGTTATCTCTGGGTGCTAACAGTGCAGGTTATTTTGTTTTCATCCTTGTAAGTTTTATATTTTCCAGTTTTTCTATAGAAAACAAAGCACATACTCTCAGGGGTAGAGTGTTTGCTTACCCTATGCAAGTCTGGGGTTTGAGCTCTAGCTCCCTAAATGAATAAATGAACCTTTTTAAAATGATAAACTTTTCAGGGATGGGGTATAATCAGTGGCATGGTACTGGGCTAGCATTCACAAGACCCTGGGTTTGATTCCTAGAGCCACAAAAGTTTCTTTAAATTTTAAGAACTTGCATTACTGTGTAATCAACAAAAAATAGAAAATATTAACATTAAATCAAGTTCAAAGCAAACTTGAGGCCCTTATGCTCATAAGGCATCTATAGCACATCCATAAGAAACTTCACTTTTTATCTGAGTAACTAATGCTTTCGTGTGTCTGATCATAGAGGAAGCATCTTTTCAACAATTCTTAGGGGAGTCATTTTGGGAATAAATAAAGGTGCAGGTCTATGATATCTACAGATGTTACTATAACAGTGTCTTTCGAACACACTCTGTGCTCTTGTAATCTGTAATATTCCCCAATCTTTCGACACCCCAATCTTTTGACCCATAGACGTCAAAGGAGGAAGGGTATTTAATACAAGGAGAGTCCACAGATCTTTAAATGTATGTGTTTCTCTCACTCTGTAAGTTCTAAAAGCACAGCTACTATTGTGGGTGTGAGTGGGTGAAGTGAGATTTTGTTTTAATCTTAAGAAGGAGCCCTTACACCTAAAATGTTGGAAATCACTGGAATAGAGTCTAAAAATGGTGGCTATTTAATCATTAGCATCAGAAATTAAAGATGTTCAGCTTCTGCCCTTTGAATCCAGGTTTATGTATTTTTGTCAGGCACGAAAATGGATCAGCTTTATCAGCTCCAAGCATCATCTTTGCCACCCATCCTAATCATATTTGCATATATCCATTATACCTTCAATAGACTTGTACATCTAAATTTTTGCTTCATATATTTCCTTTTCCTTATTTTAAAAATTTTGTAAGTATATGTTGTGACATACAATAAATATATTCACCGTGTGCTACTGCACATGCACACACACCATCTTGATCCTCTTTACTCAGAAGTTTAGCACACGACATCTAAAGCGGAATGTCTCAACATAGCTCCTCATGTAACTCTGCCTTTGCTCTTCACCACATCAAATTAGCTCCTTCTTTCTTCCTTCCCTTGTTGTTAGCACCATTACCCATCCAACCACCAAACTAGAAACGTTGACTCTTTATCTCTCACCTTTCACATCAATTGATCACAGATCCCTATAGACTGTGCCTGTCCAACATCTTTGAAAGCCACCAGGCCTGCTCCATCCTCACTGCAACTGCTTCTTCTACCAGCTTTTTTTTTTTTTTTTTTTGAGACAGGTTCTTGCTTTGTAGTCAGGCTGGCCCTGAGCTCACTATGTAGCCCAGGCAACCCTCAAACTCGGCAATCCTCCTGTCTCTGCCTCCCAAGTGCTGGGATTACAGGTGTGAGCCACCACGCCCGGCACTGTGGTATGTGGCATTGATTGCTGGTGGGCGTGAGTCACCACGCCCAGCATTGTATGTGGTTACCGGGGATCGAACTCAGGACCTTTCGCTTGTAAGGCAGGTGTCAGAACCACTGAGCTAAATCTCCAGCCCATTCTACCAGCTTCTTGATGCCTTCTTCCCCAGGAGGATCACTGCACAAAGCAGACAGAAAAACATACTCTTTCTAAAATGAAAATCTGGTCATGTCACTCCCTGCTTAAAAATCTGCAGTACCTCTCAGTTTTCTATAAGATAAAGGCCAGATCACTTGGTTATCATCCAGGGTATGGCCCAATCTGGCCACAGCCTCATTTTCCTGTCTTAGCTCCTGGTATGCTCCACAAGGCAGCCACCTTGTTTTTTCATCATGTTGAATGCACAATGCACTTTATATTTGTGATGTTTGAAATATTCTGTTTTATCTTTTTTTTTTTTTGAGACAGGGTCTCACTTTGCAGTTCAAGCTGGCCCTGTGCTCACTATGTAGCCCAGGCAAGCTTTAAACTCAGCAATCCTCCTGTCTCTGCCTCCGGAGTGCTGGGATGACAGGCGTGAGCCACCACGCCCAGCACTGTGGTATGTGGTATTGATTGCTGGTGGGTGTGAGTCACCACACCCAGCATTGTATGTGGTTACTGGGGATCGAACTCAGGACCTTGCACTTGCGAAGCAGGCACCGGAACCACTGAGCCAAATCTCTGGCCCTTTTTTGTTTTATCTTTTCTGCCTAATGGCAGTCCCATTTCTCTTTCATGACTCACCTCAAAAACATTGCCTCTAGGGAAACTTTTTGTGACATGAACACAGAATAGAACTCACCTTTCCCTCATCTGTCTCTTTACTATAAATGTCTATTTTGAATTCAAATTATATCTTATGGTCTTTATTATCCATGTTTGTTCTCTCTGTATATGACCTCCTCAGGGGTAGGCCCTATGTCATTTTCATCTAGTTGTCTGCTAAACTCTACTGAATTCACTGATCTCTGAACTCATCATTCTCTGAACATACTTCACCTTTTTTAACATCAGCCTTTGCCCTAGTGGACTGACCTGGCAAGAACACCTGTCTGCTTTGCCCTTTCTCTGCATAGGTAAATGTCTACTTAACCTTTCAAGACATCTTAAATGTATTCTCTGAACATTTGCACATTCTCAGAGTTAGCTTCCTTCACCCTGTGCTCTGGGATTTAGCTCAGTGATTCCGGTGCCTGCTTCACAAGCACAAGGTCACGAGTTCAATTCCCAGTACAAAAATAAAAAAGTTCACCTTTCTTCAGTCTGTTCTCCCTTATCCTTCTGGTTCAACCTCAATTATACCATTTGCTACGAAAGCATTCTTTTTTTTTTTTTTTTGAGACAAGGTCTCGCTTTGTAGTTCAGGCTGGCCCTGAGCTCACTATGTAGCCCAGGCAAGCCTCAAACTCAGCAATTCTCCTGCTTTTGCCTCCCAAGTGCTGGGATTACAGACGTGAGCCACCACGCCCGGCATTGTGGTAATGTGGTACTGATTCTCGGTGGGCGTGAGTCACCACATCCGGTATTGTTGTATGTGGTTACCGGGGATTGAACCAGGGACCTTGCGCTTGCTAGGCAGGCGCTGGAACCACTGAGTTAAATCTCCTGCCCAAAACATTCTATTTTTATTCGATTACCTGGGTCTTTTTTCCACCCACCTGAGATAGTAATTTATCTTTGTATCTTTAGCACAAAGCATAATAGGTAAACAGTAAGTACTTCCTTGTTCAATAATTAAAGTCTGTTATGGTGCATAGTAGGCTGGGAAGAAGTACTCGGTAGGTCAGTAAGCTTTTCTTATTGGTTTGCATAACTGGTCAAGGCACCTATGAGTTGGTGCTGGATTCACAGGTCTTTTGTAGGTCTCAACTGTAAATTTATCCTTGTTACTTTTTCAGGTTCTAAATGGTCAACAGCTTGTCTGCTGCCTGTCCTCAACCTCCATGATCCTTGGTTCTTATGCAACCTATGGTCATGCAGGGATGCCCTTACACCCTCCCACGGTGTCGAGAATGGTGGGCTGCTGATCGGTTCCATCACAGCAGCAGCCTCCGATGCGCCTGCCCCCAGCCTCAGGTAAGAGTCTGATAGCAAAAGTGAGATCTTGAATAATGACTGAACATAGGATCTGTGTAGTACTTAGGGTATCCATGCTTCCCAAGGCTCAGGGGTACTATCTGTGTACATGAAACCTCTTACCTAGCATGGAGCTTCTTTAGGACCTTCTCATTCATGAAGCCTCTTATGGGGGACATAAGGTGATGAAAGGTAACGGGTTGGAGAAGCCAAAGAGTCCACTGTGGCTGATGGAAACCAATTCCATGTTGACTTTCAAGGGATGCAGATCTGAGGAGGTCTTAGAAGGGCATAATTTTTCAGGACACAACCTAGGACAAGTCAGGACATTTCTTTGTCTTGGCTTCTCTATGGCAGATCGCACCTTCTGTAGGTATTTCCTCCTTGCTATGTTAGCTTTTTCTCTGAAGTCCCTAGTCTTCCTTGAAGCTGTTATTTCTGTCCCATTTAGAATTTCCCTGGCTTCATACTTTCCTTTCTACTCTCTTCTCCCCTAGGAACATGGTGGTAGTGGTATGGATGTTAGTAGGTGGGGAGAGGATGTATGAGACAATGATCTAGAGGAGGGAGGTACCTTTCCTGACAAGGAGAGATGTCCAAAGACAGTTGACTGGAGAAGCAAGTCACATAAGCAAACTCCGAGTTTCCCTACACGGCTTTGGAGTGCAGAGGAAGTATGAGCAAGTGCTATGTGTCCTAGAGTTTCACATACAGGCTGCAATGCTAAGTTGATGTTAAGGGAACAGGCTATAGCTGAATCTACAGGGAAGAAGAAAGGTAGTGGAGATAGAGAATGTGGTTGCTGGGGAGCCCATTTTGCCAATGGTAGTGAAAGAAAATCACTGAGAGGCATGAGGGTCAGGTCCTCCTGAGCTGTTTTCCTGCATCTAGCCACAGAAAAATTGTTGCCTGTAACATACTCTGAAATCCAGAGCAACTTAGATTTCCCCAGTAACCTACCCCTCACCTAGAGTAGGGCTTTTACACACTAAAGAGATAGAGACTCCTAGAGTAGGGCTTTTACACACTAAAGAGATAGAGACTCCTGGACCCTTCCAAAAGTCTCCCTGTATTCTTTGTGTACACCCTCCAAGCTTCACCACCTGCTCAGCGGGAGCTGGAGGCTTTATTTTGTGATCACAAATGTTACATTCCAACCTGTCTCTTTTTCAATGGTCTAGTTCCTCTCTCCCTCAGAAGGCCTTTATCTCAAAGGTTCAAAGGTTGTGTAGATACCCCTGCAGGGAACAGCCTGTGAGGAGCAAATATCTTGGCCACAAAAGCCGGAAGTAGAAGGCAATTGACTGAGAAAGGGAAAGAAAATAATTACTTTTCATGATTTGCCTACTTCGTGCCTGGCTGTTCTAGGTGGGATTTGAGAGTGTACAGGGAAGGGGGAAACAGAGGCCAGGGCACTGGAGAACAATGGATACTCAAGTGGAAATTAGGAAACTAAGAAGGCTGGGGGGTATGGATGGAAAGGCTGAGATGGATGGAGCCCAGCCATCTCCTCAGGCTAGAGCCAAGGCAGCTGGTCACAGCTGGGTCACAAAGGGAGCCATTCTAACTCTAGGGCATTCCATTCCTGAGGGTTCTGTGAGGCCGCTGGAGCCCAGTCATTCCACAACAAGCAAAGCTGAGACCTAGAACTCCTCCTTACTCTTGGTCTGCCCTCTCCCACCACCCTCTCGCCACCCTGGTTGGCTCAACTTCAAACCCCTAGAAAGGGGCAGGCAGCTGTTCCAACTATTCCTGTAGGTGGACCTCAGCATGGAAACAATGTGGGACCGTGGAAAGCCCAGAGGACTCTGTGGGAGATAAATATAAGGATTGAAACAGAACCATTTTTGGTAAAAATGAAGTGTTTTCCCTGAGTGCTGAGAGGTGGGGGCCAAGCTTGGGAATGTTAACCTTTCCCCAAGCAAGTCTGCCAGGGATGGAAAAGAGCATGGGGCACTTCCAAGAGAGGCTCTTCCCCTTGTCCAGTGGTTTATGAGAAAAGCTACCATCCAGAGTAACATAGGCAGACACAGGAGACTTTCTAAAACTGGCTCCCCTGCACGTAGTACGTTCCTTTCCCCCTCATTTCCCTAAAGAGTCACAAAGAGACACCTGGAGGCCCTACATTTTCTGGCCTCAACAAAGTACCTCAGTTTGAGGTTGTGGCACTCCCTCCAAGCTTCTCTGCCTCTCCAAGGTAGGGCCATGTGCCCCCTTCCTTGTTTTCCCAATAGAGTCCAATGAGTGTTCTGTTCCCTGTACTCACTCAAGGGTAACAAAATTCGGAAGGATTCTGCTACCCCAGTTTCCCAGCACGGCTACCTCCAGATCTGTCTCTAGCTGTGTCACACACATTTCTCACTCCTACTGAGGAGGCCTACTTAGTAGCTTATTTTCCAAGGTCATCTTGCCAGGCTTTGGGAAAGTTGTTTGCCAGAGGTTTGGTACCAATGTGGTCTGATTCTTTCATCCACTTTAAGGGAGGGGGTGAGCCTGGAAGTTTAGTAAGCCTTCCGTGTCTTCCACAGAAAGGGAAAATAAATCAGCAAGTGCTATCCTCTACATGCCCCTACTCAGCACCGAGGAATGCGCAGTCCCACTCCTGCCATCCTTGCCAGCCTGAGAGGGCCATCCTGGCCCCGGTGTGGCGGGCCCAGTTGGAAGCAAGCCAGAATTCCCCAGGAACAAAGCTCTGATTCACTGGCCAGGCCCTGACATAGCCGCCCCCTCCAGATTCCTGGGGGGTCAGTAAATAAACAGGGTGGCAACCTCCGCCTCTTGGCCTGGTTCAGCTCTGTCTGCCTCCCTGAGTAGGGTTGCTTAGAGCTCATCAGGACTCTGACTGCCTGTGGCTCCCCGGACACTGGGTCCAGATTCCCACTGAGGGTTGATCATGGAGCTGCTTGATCCTGCCATGAACTCCCCAGGTAGCACAGGTAGGATTCCTTCATGGGCCACAGGGTGGCCGAGGTCTGGGTTTGGTCCCCAGAGCTCAGCAGCGCCCTCACTTCTCTTTCATGGTGTAGATAGAAGTTGCGATTTTAATGGGAGGATTGGTTTCCTAAATTGCCTAGAGAGTCTGGTATGAGGCAGAAGTATGATTTAGTGGGGAAGAGGAGTATAGGAGATTCAGCCACCAGAAGGCTGGATCCTTTCCACAGGAGGCCAAGCAGGTAAATGGGAAGGTGGGCGTGAAGGTATCCCCAGGCTCAGGTAAAGCCCAAACTGAAATTTCCTCCTCTAATTACGCTTCTCTACACCTCTTTCCTCTTCGCTGGCTGGGCAGTCCTGACACTGTACTGTTGGTAGCTCCCTTCTGATGGGTTATTCCATATATTCATATCATTTCCCTGATACCACAATGACCTGACAGGGTCCTACCAGTGTCCTGGAGAGCAAATGAAAGACTGCGAGCCTGAGAGCACCAGGCTAGACGTGGCAGGCTCCATGGATCATCCTCTTGGTGCTGACTCTGTTCAGAATCCTTTGGCAGTCAGTATCCAGAATGCTGCTTTAAGCCTCTCTCAGCCCAGGCCTACTTTCATGACCAATGCTCATTAGGATAACTTTCAAAGCCTCCCAACTGCAATGTGGGAAATGCAAGTGGAAAGAGGGAGAAGCAATATCAAGGCATAGGTCCACTGGTGAAGTAGGATATCTACTACTGGTATTTCTCTTAGGTTGGTCTGCTCCCTCTCTGAATCTTTATGAGGAAGTCCTCCAAATTTATTTCTAGAAGGTTAGATAAACAATGGGACCTCGAAGCCTATCGCTCAATTTGAATCCTGTGGCTGTCAACATTTAGACAATCCTAAACAGGTTCTGACCTAATGTAAATGCACTTTTGGAATCCATGTGGACGGTGGTCCTAGGCAGAATTTACAATAATAAGACTAGTGACAATAGTAGTCAGCATTTCTATGTGATTGATCCATACCAAGAAAAGAACTTGGAGTCTTTCATATCTCATTCCCTGAACACTCCCACACAGATTACTTATATTTCTGGACCCTGGTACCAACTCTTTTTTCCCTTTTGTTTACTTTAGTTCCACCCTTGGCTAGGTGCAGACCAGATAATAGCACACCCTAGGAATGACAGGATCTCTGTGTTTCTGTCCAGGTTAGAGCTGCTATAACTGCCCCTGCACTTCCTTGGGATGATGCTGGGGTCCCCTGCCTAAGTCCAAAGCTGCTGAACGGGTCTGTTGGTGCTGTTGGCCCCCTGGAACCATCAGCCATGAATCTGTGTTGGAATGAAATAAAAAAGAAGTCTCACAACCTCCGGTAAGGCCTGGTCCCTAGAAACAGGTACCTGAAGGAATTGGCTGGGACAGTACTGGTCTCCTTTTGCCTCTGCAGCTTGTCTTTCTGTGTGTTCCCTTCCCTCAGCCTCACCATTACCTCTCCCTCTCTTTCTCTGGCACTGTGGAAAGAACCTAGAGTTAGAAGTCAGGAGATTTAGATTTCAGCCTCAGTGTGAAGTAGTTGCATCACCTTTGAGAAGTTGTCTGAGTTCTCAGAATTTCGGCCTCTACTTTTTGTTAAGAAAAAAATAAATGCAAGTGTGGCGGTGCATTCCTGTGATGCCAGTACTCAGGAGGCTGAGGGAGGAGGATCTGTGCGAGTTCAAGGCCAGCCTGGGCTACATACCAAGACCTTGTCTCAAAACAAATGACAACAAAACAATGAGTGGAGGAGTAATACCTGCTTAACTACCCCACACTGATGTCATTAGGATTCGACTAAGATATGAAAATGCTTTCTAAACATACTGATGTGTAAATGAAAGAAATGAAATTTCTACTCCTCTTCCTCTCACAATTGCCCTTTTTCTTGGTGGGTCTCAACTATTCTCTGTTCCATTTCTAATGCCCTCTCCTCCCATCTATTCATTATCAACACAGCTAAGGGCAACTCAGTAAGGGCCTGAAGGCAATTGCTATGTTGTTTTCCTTCCCCATTCTCTTACTTCTCTGTGTGTGCCTGCAATTTTCCAATCCTTCCCCTAACATACAAGCCCAAATTTCTAGCTTCTAGTGGACTCTGGTGGAGGTAAGGCAATGTGGAGAAGCGTAAAGAATGCAGGCTCTGGAAAATTGGAAACCATAACTCTGCAATTGACTAAATTGTGCGACCTTGAACAAACTATGTAACCTTTCTGGCCAATCATAAAGCCTACCCTATAAGATCATAGTGAAAATTAGTTAAAGCAATACTTTAGGTAAAGGGCTTGACCCAAATGTAGGAAAATAATAAATAGAGGAAATTATTACTGTCAGCTAGGAAGAATGGTCTCAATGCTTGCCCACAGCTTTAACTGGCCTCCAACTTTCTACCACTTAGACCTCAGTTTATATTTCATTTGGAGTGTGGAGTAAGGAATACAGAAATGATTATATGGGGGAAAAAAAGCCTTTCTTCTTCTATATCTCAACCCTCTAGCCAGTGCTTCTGTGTCCCTTGGGCTGCTTTATTTGCACACAGTATTGCATATGTGCATGGCCTTGCTCAACCGTCCACCTTGCCCTTTCCATTTATTGCATCCTCTTCTGCTCAAGGGGAAGGCTGAGAACAGCCTCTGTAGATGAGCCGTTTGACATGATTTGGATTCTAGCCAAGGGAAGAGGGGAGCCACACGGCTGTCATGTCTATCCCCTTCCTCACTTTCCTTCTCTTCCCAACCTGATGATGGGCATGCAACTAACGGATCCATGATGTGACATTTTAAGCCATTTGAGCTTGAGATACCCTATCCAATCTGTGGCCCGATCCATTGGTTTTGCTACTGTGCTCCTTGTGGAGAGGTCTGAGAGATCTTTTTGATGAGAGGGTTCCCCTTTCCCCTTCAATTATAGCAGCTTCCCTCAATCCATCCTCTATGTTAAGGTTTCACATAAGCATCTGTTTGGAAAAAGCTTGTTTTTACCACTTAAACAGAAGATTTAATATTACTGGTCTTACCTATGATGTTCAGTGCTCGCCTAGAGGCCTTCTCAGACCACAGTGGAAAGCTTCAGCTGCCTCTCCAAGAAATTATTGACTGGCTCAGCCAAAAGGATGAGGAATTGTCAGCTCAGCTGCCCTTACAAGGGGATGTGGCCTTGGTGCAACAGGAGAAGGAAACACACGCGGTAGGTTGGAATTATGGAGATCGTGGTACGCAGTCTCTTGGAGGGGAAGAAGTCCTTCTGTGATAGCCTGACAGACAGACACCAGCTCTGTTTGTGCACCTAAAGCAACATGAAATGCAGCCCTACTTGTTTGTGCTTAGCATGCTGCAAAATCACACTTTCCGTCATATTTTAAATCCTGCCTTAATTTTTAATGAGGACATGAAGAAATGAGCATAATATAATATGAAGGGAAAGACACACAGGATATAAAACTGTATACAGAGGGATATAGAGATTCTATAAAATGTATATAGATATGTGCATATATACCATATGAATGACAGGATGGAACTGTATGAAAATGTCCATATTGGTTAACTCTAAAAATGTCAATACTGAATCGCTTCTCGGCCTTTTGGCTAAGATTAAGTGTAAAAATGTCAATACTGGTTAACTCTAGGTGATGAAATTGGAACTATCTTTAATTTTATTCTTTACACTTTTCTGAAAGTTTAAATATTTCTTTAATGTATATTACCTCTTTATTCAGAAAATAACAGTAAATATTTCTTGAAAATGAATACAGAATGAAATGTAATACAACAGGAAAACAAACTGTAACAGTATCCATGACATGGATACACCTTACAGACAGTACATACGTGAAAAAAGAGTCAAATATGACTGAGTATATACCATACATTTCCATTTATAGAAAGTTCAAATATAGGCACAGCTCAGGCAGAGATTTAGCTCAGTGGTTTCAGCGCCTGATTCCTAAGGCAGGGTCATGAGTTTGACCCCTAGTAGAAAACAACAACAGGCAAAACTCATGGGTGCTTTTGCAAATCAAACCGCGGTCACATCGCCCTGCAGCCATTTTTTCCCCTCTTTTTAGTAAAGGAGATTGAATTTAGAGCTTTTACACTGAAATTTATCCCAAACCTTCTTTTAAATTTTGAGACAGTGGGGCTGGGGACTTAGTTCAATGGTTCCAGTGCCCGCCTGGCAAGCTCAAGGTCCCAAATTCGATCCCTGGTAACCACATACCATGATGCCAGGCAAGTTTGATCCCAGATAACCACATACCACAGTGCCGGGTGTGGTGGCTCACGCCTGTCATTCCAGGACTCAGGAGGCAGACGCAGGAGGATTGCTAAATTTGAGGCTTGCCTGGGCTACATAGTGGGTGCAAGGCCAGCCTGAACTACAAAGCAAGACCCTGTGTCCAAAAAAAAAAAATTTTTTTTTGAGTCAGTGTTTTGCTAAGGTGCTGAATTGTCCAGGATGGGTTTAAATTTGTAATACTTCTGCCTTCTGCTTTGCCCTTCCAAAGTGCAGGGATTACAGGTTTGTGCCACCAGGACTCTGTGGGCACCCAAGGGAATGGATGAGGTAGTGATGAGAAGGAGCCACCAGGGGGCCCACTGAGATCCTGGGAGAGATCTGAGAGATCTGATTCTTTTTTTTTTTTTTTTTTCCTTTTTTGAGACAGGGTCTCGCTTTGTAGTTCAGGCTGGCTCTGAGCTCACTATGTAGTCCAGGCAAGCCTGGAACTCAGCAATCCTCCTGCCTCTGCCTCCCGAGTGCTGGGATTACAGGCGTGAGCCACCACGCCCGGCAGAGATCTGATTCTTGATGGTTACACAGAAGGAATCGCGGTATGGCAATCTGCTGAGTCATATGCTTTAGATTTACACATTCTGTGTCTGTTTCACACAAAAACTTTAATGTACGTCCTGATGATCTAAGCCCCTTATAGGGGATTTTCTGAGTCTTCTGGAGAAACCAAGATTGCCACATTGCTCTCTGTCCTGTGGCAGAATCAAACTCATTTCACATCAAATTAAAGCTTCCAGTGTTAGGGTGATCTTCTCCCTGTGGAGAGACTCACACTTCTCTCCATATGACTGACCCAGTGACATCTAGAGATATCTAGAGATAGCGAGAAATTAAGCTGCACTGTAAAGAAAGATTGTTAATTGTAGGATGCAATTTAAAGTGGTTGAAAGACTTTAATTTCCTGTTGATCATATCACTAAATTTTCCAGGCCTTTATGGAAGAAGTCAAGTCTCGGGGCCCCTATGTCTACTCCGTGCTGGAGTCCGCTCAAGCATTCCTGTCTCAGCATCCATTTGAGGAACTAGAGGAATCTCATTCCGAGAGCAAAAGTAGGTGATCTTCTGCTCCTCCCCCTTCTTTTTTTTTTTAATTTTTTTTGCTTTTTGAGACAGGGTCTCGCGTTCAGGCTGGCCCTGAGCTCACTATGGTGCCCAGGCAAGCCGCTGCAAACTCAGCAATCCTCCTGTCTTTGCCTCCCGAGTGCTGGGATGACAGGCGTGAGCCACCACGCCCGGCACTGTGGTATGCGGTGTTGATTGTTGGTGGGCGTGTCTCCACGCCCAGCATTATATGTGGTTACCGGGATCGAACTCAGGTCCTTGCGCTTGCGAGGCAGGTGCCAGAACCACTGAGCTAACCCTCCGGCCCTCCTCCCCCTTCTTTTTGAGCTATGTACCACAGAGCAGACACTGCTCTGTCCTCCCCAAACGCATTTCCTCAGCTGTTATCTAGGAAAGTAGTTTTTTTCATATGAGTCCAAAACTGAGGAGGAGCAAGATTGATATTGTAAGTAAAAGCAGAGAGAACAGAGCCTGAAGCAGCAGTCATCGGCATGAGGCCTAAAGCTGTGCCGTGCATATCGCCTTTTAATGAGGCATGAAAAAGAAAACACACACACAAACTGAACCAACTCAGCAAATAAAAATTAAAGTATGTTACAAAAACACTGTTTTATTCCAACATAGAAGGACATGTGGCAATGCTCTAATCAGCCAACAACTAAGAAACTTTCTAATCTAATTGTTAAGTAATGACCTTTTAGAGGAAAAATAATTGTAGCTTTTGGATACTGACCATAGTGGCTTCTCGCACTTTCTCTTGATAGGGAGGACCACTCAACATCTAGCTTCAGAAAAAGCAACAGGATAGGTCCATGGTGACAATTGGATAGGAGAAGTGGCTCAGTAAGCCTGCTTCCCCAGAAAGAAACCTCAACATTCTGAGATGAGCTCTGAATACCCTAGAGAGGGGCCTTAATTAATTGAGTCCTTTATCAATTCCATTTACTCTCTCAGTTTATTTCTAGCTTCTCAACAGGAGAGCTAGTACTTTAATTTGTTGCCCAATCAGCCTCAGATAGGATAAGCTCAGGAGAGAAAGACAATTTCAGTTAGCCTGCGGCTTTGAGGTGCTGAATTTTCTTCCAAGAGGAAGTTCTGAGGGAGAAAGAGGAAATCTATAAATTAAGAGCCCAGCTTTTCTAGCTTTATGTCAACTACTCCTAGCCTGAGACATCAAAAATTCCCTCTCTTCTTTGGAAGTCAGTGAGAAGAAGCCAGATATGTTGGTGCACACCTGTAATCTCAGCACCCCGAGGCTGAGGCAGGAGGATCACCTTGAGTTCAAAGCCAGCCTCAGTTACATAGTGAGCTCAGGGCCAGTCTGAACTATAAGCAAGACCTTGTCTCAAAAAACAAATCTGAAATTAAATGGGAAGTGGACACTGATACAAAAATCACATTCCAGGACGATGTGAATAAGACTGTGGATGATTCATTGCATATCTTGAGGTATTTTATTCACTATTTATCTTGCCTATTTATTAAAATTAGAAGGAAATCTTCATGATTTTATAAGTGGGCAAAACCAACATGGTCTCTTCACTGGTGTTGGATATACAAACATGTGATGAAACTGTATAGACAACACACACAATACATACAAATAAAACTAGGGAGCATTGAACAAAATTAGAGGATTGTGTAAATATCAAGATCCTGGTTGTGATATTAACTAACTTTTCTCAAGATATCACCTTTTGAGTAAATAGGATAGGAAAACTGTGTTGTTTGTTACAACTGCATGTGAATTTATAAAATCTCAAAATAGTTTAACTAAATAACTGAATGTTCAAAAGGAGCTGAACCATGGAAAAGTCTAGATTTGTATATTAATAATTCACAAACATGTACACACCTGCCTCAGGACACACACACACACACACACACGAGGGATGTTTTTGTCTGTCTTTCCCAGAGCTCCTCCTATCTAGTTAAGTTAGCCTGACCTGGTTTCCTGCCTACACTTGCAGATACCTCCCCCAGACAGCGAATACAGAATCTTAGCCGCTTTGTGTGGAAGCAGGCAACAGTGGCCAGTGAACTATGGGAGAAGTTGACAGCCCGCTGTGTGGACCAGCACCGCCATATTGAGCGCACTCTAGAGCAGTTACTGGAGATCCAAGGGGCAATGGAGGAATTGAGCACTACTCTGACCCAAGCTGAGGGAGTCCGAGGCACTTGGGAGCCCATTGGAGATCTCTTTATCGATTCACTCCCAGAGCACATCCAGGCTATTAAGGTATGCGTGGTTTCTCCCCTGGCTACAGTTTCCCCTGAGACCTGATGCTCTTCTGGACCCTGACAGTGTTCCTCCTGCTGAGACTCCACTGGTGAGCACTGGACTAAGTTTCTTTTAGTGTGTGTTCTAGATCTGGGGCTACTTGGCTGTGGTCTCCTCTGTTCTTCTATAGTCTTCTCTTTCCCTGATTTTATGAGACGAGGGAAGGAAGAGGATAAGAACAGTGACCATCACATCCAGCCTGGTTGCTCTAATAGGCAAATGCCTAAGTTGTACTTTTGAAACAAAACCTCTGAGTTTAGAGGGAAGAGTTGAGTAAATGACTAATGGGTCTTCTTTCTCACTCTTTGTCTGCTGTGGCACTTGGGTCCTGATTCTCCAGCTATTCAAAGAAGAATTCTCTCCCATGAAAGATGGAGTGAAGTTGGTGAATGACCTGGCCCATCAACTTGCCATTTCTGATGTGCACTTATCAATGGAGAATTCCCGAGCCCTGGAACAAATCAACATCCGGTGGAAACAGCTACAGGTAGAAGAGTAGCCTGAAGTGAGCCATTAGGAGTCACATTAGTATAAGCAGGCTTGAGGAAAACTTCATCAACTCCAAAGGAAAGAAAATCTTCATGAGAAAAGACAAGTGAAAAATGTGGGGTTGTGGTTGCATCTGAGTTGCAGACTATGATTAAACTGAAAAAAAAAAAAAGGAACAACCTGTCTAGATTTAGGCATGAATGTAGAGAAAGGGAAAAGTAACTGTGCTGGAATTAGGGAGGTTCATCTCCGACCTATGGGAGCATTGGAGGAGGGATGAGTTGAATAACAGTGAAGGGGGTTGGACCTGAAGAAAACCCAGTCTATGAAGGAACTCAAGAAGGTTCTTAGAGGCACCTGAATGTCCCATACAAAATAGTTGGAATGAACCTGCTGTCTTCCTACTTGTTCTTTCCATAGGTATCAGTTGGTGAGAGACTTAAGCAGCTCCAGGACGCACACCGGGACTTTGGGCCTGGGTCACAGCACTTCCTCTCCTGTACGTGAGCCAAACTAAACCTCACTTAGCAGGACCTTAGCCACCTTCCAAGAAAATCTAATCTTGTCCCTTAGGGAGCCAATGGTAGTCCAGTCCACCTCGTCAACTAAGAAGCAGTACAGATAAGAGGTCTGAGTCTGAAACAGTGTACCTCTCCTTAATTGCTGTTTAAGCTTGGGACAAACAGCTTAAGGTCTGAATCTCAGCTTTCCCACCTGTACAAAGAGGGGAAAATATTGCCTAGCTTATAAAATAGGTTTCAACAGTTACATGACTATTCAACAATATTTACTGTGGGCTAGTTACTTTTCTAGACACTGTGGTTGCATTAATGAACTCAACAGAAATCCTTAGAATTGGCTGGTTTACATTCTAGTGGAGGAAGCACGATTATAATCATTATACATAGAAATGTGATACACACACACACACACACATACATATAAATTGAACAGAGGCCCAAAAGAGGGAAAATAATGAACTATGTCAATTGCTTAAGGAAGAGTATACAAGGCAACAATTCCAGGTCCTTAAATCAGGGTGTGTTGGGAAAAAGCAAAGAGGCCCAAGTGGAGGAGAGCAGAGAGGAACCACAAAGAGGACAGACCATGGAAGGCCTTGTAGGTGAAAGTACTTTGAATCTTATTCCAAAGGGAATAAAGGATCTTTGGCAGTGTTCAAGGTGAGGGATGACATGGTCTGATTTATGTTTCTACATCAGGTTAAGAATAGATTATTGGGGAGGGCAAGAGCGGGAGCTAGGAGACCTGTCAGGGAGCATATTGCAGTAATCCAGGTGAGGGACGACGGTGGCTCGGGCTGGGGTTGATATGGTAGATATGGTGAAAATATACAGAAAGGAAAATTAGATATGCACATGAAGCACAAGCATTGAACCCGGCATATAGTAAGAGCTCAAATATATGTTAACCATGCTTAGAATTATTGCTATTATAGTCAGTGACATGAAGTTGTCCCTGCAGAGGGGTCTGGTACTAAGGGAAACTGAAGTGAGCAGATCAGTCAAGGAACCCAAGTCTCTCCTTGAAGAACCGCAAGATAAAGTCATGAGGCTGAGAGAAGCATGATTTTCCAGAATTGCTCATGAGAGAGAGAAGGGGAAATGGGCAGTACCATAACCCTCTGTCCCACTGAGCCTGAGAAGCTTGGCTTTTTAGGAGAGGGGCTTTTAGCTCTACGAGGAAAGTAGGATCTACTTTGTAGCCACAGGAAAAATCCAGTTGCCTACAGCTGGATGATGAAAATTTCAGGGTGGCCAAGGCCAAAGTTGTCCGGTCCTTGCCACATCTCTAATATGTTAGGGCATTGGTGACACCCTTTTCTACTTTGCTCACCCTATCATCAGGGAATAAAGTGTGTTCATTAGAAATATTTGCTTGCTGGGTATGGTGGTAAATGTCCATAATCCCATCATTCTCAGTAGGCACGAGGGTCATAAATTTGAGCCTGATCTGACTTAGCGAGACGCTGACTCAAAACTGAAAGTAAATAAAGGGTTAGGTATATAATTCAGTGCAGAAGGTCCTGGGTTTAATCCCAAGTACTACAAAAAAGAAAAAGTTTGCCCCGCCCTCAGGGGCTATGTTAAGAACTGACCATGAGCTTTAACATCTCCTTTTTTTGTTTGAGCACTCTGGGGAAGAACAAAGCAGGAATGGCAGGCAGGCTGGGAGAGTTGGAAGTGTTAGTGGCCAGCTTGCTTTCTCTTCTCTTCTCCTTCGCCAGCCTCTGTCCAGGTTCCCTGGGAAAGAGCAATTTCACCCAATAAAGTTCCCTACTACATCAAGTGAGTGATCGTCAGAATCAGAAGCAGGTCAATGCCCACCCCCCCTCCTCACCTGTCTTTTGTTACTTATCCCTGTCACTCTATATTCACTGGGATTCCTCCATCCAGTTCAGTTTTCCCCCTACTCACGCCAAGATTCTTCCTGGGTAAAGGTGAACCCTTGTGCTTTGGGATCCTCAGGGTTCACCCTTGCATCCTGCAAATTTTGCATCCAACCTGCCACTGGGTAGTGTGCACATGTGAGGTGGGGGTAAGTGTGGCAGAGTGTGAATGCTGGGGCTAGTGATGCTTTCATTTGTAGCCACCAGGCGCAGACCACATGCTGGGACCATCCCAAGATGACCGAGTTATATCAAACCCTAGGTAAGAATATGAGGCTCCTTTCTTCATTGCTGGTTGAACTATAAACTGATACAACTATGGAAGTCAGTACGGAGACTTCTCAAAAAAAACCTGAAAATAGAAATTCTGTTTGACCCAGCCATTCCCTTTCTAAGTATCTTCCCCAAAGAAACATCATATTACAATGATACATGCGTACCCATGTTTATAGTAGCACAATTCATAATAGCTAACAATCTTGAAAAGAGCCTACAGGTCTATCAACAGATGAATCTATAAAAAATGTGGTATTTACACACAATGGAGTACTACTCTGCCATAAAGAAGGATACATACAAATCATTTGTATGAAGATGGATACTCTTTGAAATCACAATGTTAAGTGAAGCAACTCAGACACACATACTTAAATACTGTATGGTTTCTCTTATATGAGAAACTTCAATATATATAACATATATACTCAATGTATATAACATACAAAATAAAAGGCAGGTAATGGGGGGAAAGGTGAAAGGAAAAAAGGTATTGTAATCCAATGAGGACAAGGTGTCTAAAAGTATACTTTGCCTTAGTACAATTGTTTTATATATTTTATATCTTCTTTGGCCTATCAGTCTTATTTTCAATCTCTATATGTGATAATTAGCTTTAGAAAGTCTTATAAGGTAAACAAATGAATCTGATGCTGGAAAAATAAAAGAGGAGTATAGGGAAGGGAAAAATGGAATTAAAATGTGTTATGTGCATGTACTAATTTCCTATAGTGAATGTAGTCAGTATGTACTACAAACATGTACTAACAAAAGTGAAAAAAAGAAGAACACGGGGACTGTAGCTAGTTAGATCCCCACTGCACAGAGTGGGAATCTATATAGCTGCTTTTGTCCTATAATGTGCTTCGATAGATGAATGAAGAAAATATGCTATATGTGTACAGTGGAATGTCGGATAGTCTTAAAAGTCAGGAAATACTGCTATTTGTTTTAATATGCAGAAACACGCCACGTGAAATAAGGTGGGCACTGAAAGAAAAGCACTGTATGATATCACTTATATAAGGAATCTAAAGCAACAAAATTCATGTAGATCATAAAATAGCATGGCAGTTCAGGGGGGGGCAGACAGAGGAAGAAAAGGGAGAGACTGGCCAAAGGCCACAAAATTGCAATTAAGCAAAATGAGTAAGTCTTATTGATCTATAGTACAGCACAGGGTCTGCAGCTAACAGCACTGTCTTAATACTTACACGTTTGGTAAGAGGTAGATATTACGTTAAATGTTATTACCATATACACGAATGATCCTGATTATAAATAAGGAGATGGTGAAAAAGAATTCTGGAAGCGATGGATAGGTTTATGACCTAGAGTATGGTGATGATTTCACAGTGTAGGCTTATCTACAAACCCATTGGGTTTTATACATTAAATCAATACAGGTTTTTGTATGTCCATCATACCTCAACAAAATGATTTTTTAAAAAGAAGAGAAGGGAATCTTAGTGGATAAGCAGATGGCACTGATGTGCTGTCTTGCCCTTTCTCCAACAGTCTTTCTTCCTTTCTCGACTTCACCTT
>PVIC010024624.1:0-25886 GCA_004025085.1 Thryonomys swinderianus
ACTTTTTTTTTTTTTTTTGAGACAGGGTCTCGCTTCGTAGTTCAGGCTGGCCCTCAGCTCACTATGTAGCCCCAGGCAAGCCTCAAACTCAGCAATCCTCCTGCCTCTGCCTCCCAAGTGCTGGGATTAAAGGCGTGAGCCACCACGCCTGGCACTGTGGTATGTGGTATTGATTGCTGGTGGGCATGAGTCACCACGCCCAGCATTACAAAACTTTTTTTTACATACTGGTTCTTCCTTCCATTCTTCTGTGACAGTTTACTTCCAAATGAAAAATGCACAAGTATTTGAAAATACTCGTATGACACTTTGAAAGTGTTCTGATCTTACTTTGATACCTTGCCTCATAAAGAATCCCAGCAGTCACCTCAAAGGAATTTATATACAGGGGAAAGCAAAATATACACAGTCTCTGTGTGCCACACCCACTCCTGCTGAAGTGGCAGCTGTCATTTCTATATCCACTCTGGCCTGTGCAGCCACTAAAGGGATATTCAGTAGTATAGTTTTCTAAGTTCCATTTCACAGTGTGTTTGACACCAGTGTTTCTGACACACCTGTATTGCCATCAGATCTGAAAATGTGTCTTCAACACATTGGTTTTTTTTTGAGTTAATTAAATAGTATTCAAATTTGACATTGATTTAGTAATTCTCTTTCTTAACAGGATAAATCCTTTACAACATATGCTATGAAAGATGTATGAAGGATAATGCCTATATACCAAAGATAATAACACAGGCCCTTGAATAGTTAAAACTTTCTAGAAGTTTTCCAAAAATATTCTAACTTTTTAGTTAGAATATATAAAGCAGAAAGTAAGGTTGAGAATACAGTGATACTCTCATGAACTTAATTCTTTCCACAATCCTGGTTGGAAGCTGAATTGGATGAGATCTCAGTCATGGTAGGAGGATTGCTATTTCAAGCACAGTCTGGACAATTTAATAAAGTCTTATCTTTAAAGAGAAAAAAATCAAAAGGCTGGAGATGTAGCTTTGTGCAAAGTCCTTAGGCTCAATTCCTAAAGTCCTTTCATTCCCGAGAAAATAGGAAGAAAAAATATATCCTGGAAAGGAAACAGATTTTTGGACCTGATTATCTGCATGCTTTTTAGTATTTTGTTCCAGCAAGAAAATTTTATTTTCTGTCTACACCTTTTTGTAGATATTTCAGTTTATTATAGTAAGTTTGAAAATGGCATTCAGTACTCAATTTAGGTTTTATGTACTTCAGAGGATCCTGTGGACAGGTTATGTTGTAGGATCAGCTCTTCATGGAAGCAGGAGTAGTTTGTTGGGATACGTGGAATAGTTTGTCGTGTTGATCACAGTTATGGAGATAATTATATAAACTTGGAATCCTCAAAACAGTTCATTCAGCTGAAGGATAACAGGGGTATCAAAAAACTGGAGCAGCTAGGCCTGGTGGCAGGTGCCTGTTACCCCAGCTACTTAGAGGCTGAGGAAAGCAGGGTCTCAGGTTTGAGGCCAGTCGGCGTTGCATCAAGGTCCTGTCTCAAAAGTAAGATGAAAAGGCCGGGGGATAGATAGAGTCAGTACCTGCTGCATTGAGTCCCCAGTACCTCAAAAAAAAGTGGAGCAAAGTTTAAGTACATCAAGAGGCCCAAGAGAAAGTTATAATTTAATAGTCTAATCTCTGTTCTTGGTTTTAGCTTTTGTGTGTTCTTTTTTTAAAGGAACTAAAAAACACTTTTACACATGTATACAATGTCTTAATCTAGTTCAGTAGTTCTCTACTAGAAGTTGTGACATCATAGTGTTATGGATACCAGTTAAAACACAGGCATGGTAAGTCTATTTTGTTTACTATAACTTACAGGAGAATTCTGATTATCTAATGGTATCAGTTGTATGTGCTCTCTTGTATTTACAGGTAATTTCATTATTGAGCCTCCAAGAAATATACATAACTTGCATCCTTGCTTATCTGTGCTAAAGCTTGAGACAAACACTCATGGTTAATGTACTGCATTCTTTTCCTGTTTTCAAGATGGAATCTTGCTGTGTTGCCTAGATTGGTCTAAAATTCCTAGACTAAAATGATTGCCCTGCCTCAGCCTTCTAAGTGCTGGGACTAGGACTGGAGGAGTAGCTCAGTGGCACAGCTTATGCAAGGCTCTGGGTTCGATCTAGAGTACTGGAAATAAAAATGCACTTTCCCAGTACTAGAACTGTCGGCACAAATCACCATGCCTGGCATACCAGTGGTTCTCAAAAGGATTCTTGATTGCTGTTGTATTTTATTTTCATGTATTCTAGATGCCATCAAATTCTGTTATCTATAAAAATGTGTTGTGCACATAATGTCATCACTTGTCACAGCACAAGAAAATGGGAACTTCTGATCTTGTGAGATGGGCCAGTCCACTTGGAGAATGGAAGCTCTTCTAGCAGTGGTATTGTTTACCCCACATATTGTCGGTTGATTAGGCGATATTCCTGACTAGGCATATACCCTTTCTTTCACAATGTGATATGTGTATTACTTATGCTTATAAAATATCAAGAGCCTCATGAAATAAAGAAAGTCCTTCTAATTAAGGTGTGGAGTTTTGTTTGTTTGCCTGTTTGTTTGTTTTTTTGGCACCAGGGATTGAAGGCAGGGCCCTGTGTTTGCCAGGCAGGCACTGTGCCACTCAGCTACATCCCTTGCTCTAATTAAGGTTATTTAAGTGCTGCACAGTTCTTGTGATCCCATTAATCCCATTGCTTCTTCTCAAAGAACTATTATTTTTATCTTGTTAACATTTTGAAATTGTGGACATGCTATTTGATTATTTATTATTAATTGGGAAAGCTGAAGTTTTAGTCATTATTTGAAATAAATTGTCTTTTCCATCCATTCATATTTCCCTCTCTAACCATTGATGTCTGTAGTCCAGTTTGTGAATGTGAAATTTCTGTTGATTGTCATCAGTTCCTTACTAGCCAGTACTCTGAAACTGCTATCCTCTTATGTGCATAAGTTTCCACAGGAGAATTCACCCAGAGCTCACTTTTATACTGTTTCCTTATGCTAAGATGCTAACTTATTTGTTGCTGATATATTTTAATATTCACAACATTGTTTTTTGACAAGATCAAGTATTAGAATTACAAGAGAGGGCCGGAGGGTTAGCTCAGTGGTTCCGGTGCCTGCCTTGCAAGTGCAGGGTCCTGAGTTCGATCCCTGGTAACCACATACAATGCTAGGCATGGAGACTCACGCCCACCAGCAATCAATACCACATACCACAATGCCGGGCATGGTGGCTCACGCCTGTAATCCCAGCACTCAGGAGGCAGAGGCAGGAGGATTGCTGAGTTCAAGGCTTGCCTGGACTACATAGTGAGCTCAGAGCCAGCCTGAACTACAAAGCGAGACCCTGTCTCAAAAAGGAAAAAAAAAAAAAAAAGAATTACAAGAGATATTTATAGCTGGGCCTGGTGGTGCATGCCTATAATCCCAGTATTTGGGAGGCTGAGGCAGGAGGGTTGCTGGGAATGTATGGCTAGCCTGGCCTATGCAGTGAGTTCACACACAGAAAGAAGTTGTGATGTCGTCACGCAGCAGTGCAGTCTACAGCAGGGAGGTTAAGATTCTGCAGCTACACACACAGCACTGTGGGGAGGAAATAAGCCTGGCCTGGAGGACAACTTTGTGCTCAGAAGTCTGGCTGCAGTGGGTGAGAGGTGATTTCAGAGGGAGGGTGAAATCTGGAGGGTGCATGCTGTTGTGTTCTGTTTTGTGATCTGGGCACTGTTTGATCATTTGCATTTTGCAAAATTACTTCTAAGCTATGTACATGTGCACATCTGTCTATACACGATGTGATCCAAAAGTTCACTAGTGTAAAAGCACATTCCCATAAATCCACATCAAAATACTCCTCCTCATTTAACAGACTCTTATCCTCTTGTTCTTGGCACCTTTTAAGTTTTTAAATTTTATTAGTCCATGTTTATCATGCATAACATTCATTGTGGAGACTTGGTATGTGTACATTAACACACCTGCTTTTTTCCATGCTTCGTCCCCTGCTCTTGCCACATGCTGAACCAGCTCTGGAAGCCTCTTTCAGGAGTGTCTGCAGTCGCCATGCTGTGGCTCCTTGCTGCCCTGAATTGTTCAAAAGGGTTACCTTCCTCTGTCCTTTTGACTTGAAGGAAGAGCCAGCAGTTGTCGGGTGGTAGATGTAGTGAGTGAGGTGGCCACGTGCATGCCGTCGTGTCCTTGTGGGCCTGCCTTTCTGCTGGATGCTGTCCCTGCATTCACAGTCATCCCTTGCAGCGAAACTCGTGCATGACAGAGGGCTCCAGAGCTGCTCAGAAAGTGGGGAAAAGGTGGGGTCACTGTGCTCAGAGCGAGAGGTACCGAGTAGCAGTGTCAAGTGAGGGGATCCGTGGCAGTGTGTCTTATGCTTTAATAGATGTTTTAGAAATCTTGTTCACAGATATCTTGATTATATTACATATATGGGTGTCTATTTCTTATAATATTTCACATAAAAGCAAAAGTTAAAACACTGTCCTTAGTAATACATTTTAACTATCACTCTGCAGACGCTTCCATGCTCCCACTGTGGAGCTCAGTATTGTGGCTCCTTCCGCCCTGGGTCATAGATGAGCTAGTCTGCGCACGTGCCCCAGGGGGGAAGGGTGGGGTCCAGACGAGGAAGGAAGCCACCTCTCTTCCCAGCATCATTCCTGCAGCCTTCCTTTCCAAGAATTGCAGGCTGCCCTGGGGCCGCGTCTTGAGAGGCCACACTGAAAACGAGGCACATGTGCCAGCGTGTGTCCTTCTCCCTGGCACTGCTTTATTCGAACACGCAGGGCTCCTCTCTAGCTTCGGTGTGCTGTCTCAAGCTAGTTTCAAGCTGGGGTTGAAGACACTTGTGGTTATTTTGAGAAAAGAGAGCTGGCTTATAAAGAGTTGAAATTCCAGGGTTTATTTTTCTTTCATAGAAGATGTGTTCTAATTCTGACTTTGCTGTTAGCTCTTTTCATCCTTGAATAATTCATCTTTTTTGTTTTGTTTTGTTTTAAGTTTGTCAGTGAAATGATTACAAGGAATCCCTCTGAGGGTCCTTTCCCTTCTAAAATTCGCTGCATCTTGTTCGAATATATCTGATGTTGGTCATAGTGGAAAGGCAGATGCTGTCTACTTTATAGAGATTAACTCTATAAATACAAGCCCAGAACAAGTAGAGGCAGCCTTCTGGACATGGAGTGGGTTATAATTTGAAACTCTAACCACTGAGTAAATATTGAATGCTGAGTATAATGGCGTGTACCTGTAATCCTAACTGTTTAGGAGGCAGAGGTAGGAGGATTGTAGGTTCCAAGCCATCCTGGGTAATTTAGCAAATAAATTTTAAAAATGAAAAGCTCTGATTAGACTTATCAGGGGTGCAGCATGCACATAGCCTTCTGAAGGCACTGGGTTCAGGCCGGAACACTTGAAAGGAAAAGAAAATTTTATTGAGTATGTATCAGAGGCATGGTCTGTGTTTTTTCACATTTGTTGGGGGTTTATTTCCCTTTAAAAGGTCCTGGGGTAACAGGAAATACTGTGTAAAATGTGAGGATCCCATGGGATCACAAGGTTCACGTGTGCAGCAGTCTGGTCTTCCTGTACAGCAACCCTCTGCTGACTCATCTTGATGTGTTTCCCCTGCTTTCTGTTTAGGTCCCCAAGCAAGAACTATTCTTATGCAATCAAGTTTACCACAGGCTCAGCTGGCTTCAATATGGTAAGAAGTGACAAGTTCCTTGGTTTGTGTAACATAGAAGGCTTAATTAGCTGGTAAGGCCTCGTGAGTTTTTACATTGATAGCATTATTCAAGGGCCATATTTGGAGCATGCTTACTTCTCAGTGAGTTGTGATGATTGCTGCTTGTACCTACTGCTCTGCTAATTAGGAAAAACTCAAAAGCAGAAGACTAAAAATGAATTCTCGGGGCTCTTGGTGCAGCTTAACATTCTCAGCCCAGCCTGGTCTTGGTTCTCTTCTCCTTGCCAATGATTTTAAGCCAAGTCTCAGTTATGTCATTTCAACTGTGCATATTTTATCTTCTGCTTTTAAATAACATAACTGTAATACCAGTAGTCCATCTGAAGTTTTTAAGTCATTTTTATCAAGTTCATGGTGCTTAAATTCCTTAGATTGACCTAAATTTTTTAGTTTATTCATGTAGCTGAAATAAATTGATGCTTTACAATATTTAATTAATCTATCTTTAAAGTCTCCTGTCGTAACTCTGACTTTCTGCTCTCCATTTATCCAGTTGCACCCCATAACCAAACCACATCATTCACTCTGTAGTGCCTTAATAGCCTAAATTCTGTGATTGCATTCCAGTGGTGGTGTTTAATTTACTCCTGTATTTCCTGAAAGTTGGTAATTAGACATAGAATAAAGTGCCTCAGCTTCAGCACTAGTGACATCTCATCGCTGGATATGTAGCAGCATCTCTGGTCCATACTTACCAGGTGCTGTGGGCCGGGGCAAGACGTCCACCCACTCTGACAGCTAGAGCACCTCCATGCTCCTGACAGGGCCCCTCCGCATGCAGCATCGTCCCTGGGGGACCACCCAGCGGATTCAAGTTCATACTTTTTTGTTTTAGCAAGACCACACTGTCAGAGATGTTCCTGTGTGCTTCCGTCAGGAGGACGCGGTGCCGCTGCTGTGACTGGCTCTTGACAGCTGCTAGGAGCACTGCTGGAGCTCTGAGGGTGTCTTGATCAGACGCCGACCACGTGCTTCCGCAGCTGCACGTCCCATTCTGTGTCAGAGGCTCTGCGTGCAGCGGGGCCTGGTCTCCACTGCTGTCGCGCCGACTTGTGACTTCCATGTGGGCCACTGAGACTGTTCCTTCACAAGTGACTGAGCTCTAAGGCTGCTCCCCTGGCCTTTCCTCTGCCCTTTATTCATGCAGAAGATACCAGCTACTAAACTGCTGTTCATGACACACTCAAGCCTCTTCCAGTCTGCATACACTCCAGGACAGCAGGCGCTCTGGAATGTTAACTTAAGATGGGACTCTTAGGGAGATTCATTGATAGTTTATTGGGTTGTCCTCCTGACGCCTGGATATATTGAAATGCTTATTTTAAATTTCTCATTTATAATTTGTCTTCTGAAAAAGACATTTAAGAAGTCTCCTACAATGTTATTTTTTCCCCTAACAGACTGTCTTTTTTTTTTTTTTTTTTTTGGTATTGGGAGTAGAACTCAGGACCTTGTACTTAACCAGACAGGCATGATGCCACTGAGCTAAATCTGCAGCCCACTAAAAGGGTATTTTAATTAAATATTCAGAATGTAGGCAGTTGTAGGGAATTGTCAAGAATTTAAGCTCCTTTCTACCTGATACCCGGGAGTGGCCCGAGCTGGAGCACCACAAGATGAACAGAAGGATGTGTAGCCAGGCTTTTCCTTTGGGGCTCTGTGCTGCGTCCGAAGGTAGTGAGACCTGCCTTGCTCCACAACAAAGGAAGAGTAGCAGCTGAAGAAATTTCAAAATGAAGAGCAAGTTCTCTCAGTTTTCCTCACTGGGGAAGCTACTTTCCTGATGTAGAATTTGTCCTGTTGGTATTCTAGTGAACAGATATATTTGTCTTGCATTTTCTTTTGATGTCTAGAAGTTATTAAATGAAATCACATTCCTGGCCTTGTTAGGAAAATCTATTCACTATAATTAGCTATTTGGGCAAGCTTATTATCAAGACTGATGGAGAGGGACTGCCTAGAATGAGGGAGCCAGAAAGATCCACCTGTATTTATCTGCATTGGGTGACCAGCCATGCAGGAGGCTAAATCTGACCAGCACATGCTTTTATAAATGAGGTTGTATTGTAAAAACAGCCACACCTTTTCATTTGTATGTTGTCTGTGTCTGCATTCCTGCTGCAAAGGAAGAATTCAGTAGGACAGAGATTATACCTCTTACAAACCTTGAAAGAGTTACTTCTTGGACCGGACCCAGCAGCTCCGGGCCCGCTGTGCCGTGCTTCCAGAGTTACTTCTTGACTCTGTTGATACTTTGTGGGTCCCTAGTCTAAAGCATGGAAGTGAGAGAGATGCATAGAATGTAAGAGTAATGTATTTTAAACTCACTTGCAGGGTTTGAGAAACAGATCGTTACAATCATACTTACATTCGTTGAATACTAAGCACTATCCAATCTATGTGGAGTGTCTTATTTCATCCTTGCAACAGTATGAAATAGTACTATTTTTGTAAGCTGAGGCTCCCTTGGCCAAGGACCAGAATAAGAAAAAGAGCTTTTAAATCATTCATGAATAATAAGCATTTATTTTCATGAGACTGGATTGCAATGAACTTTTTGTCGAATTAGGAATCTTTCTGACATTGATCAAGATGGAAAACTCACAGCAGAAGAATTTATCCTGGCCATGCATCTGATTGATGTTGCTATGTCTGGTCAGCCACTGCCACCTGTCCTGCCTCCAGAGTACATTCCACCTTCCTTTAGGTAAGAAATGTTTGGCTCTTATAAGTAAGTATGTGTTGGGTATGTGAACCCCAGATGACTTCGTTGACTGGGTATCTTGTGATTTCCATTCCTGGCCTGTGCATGAAGTATCTGCAAATTCAGGTGAATCTTCTGACCTAAGTTCTAAGTGATTCATGGGCCCATTCGGTTCTTTAAAGTACTTATGGATTCCATACAATAAAAGCAATCAAGGAAAATATCAAAAGATTACTAATTGTACCAATCTATGCAATCAGAGCTCACTAGAAAATTTAGGAACAGATGCTGTCAGTGAAGGAGAAATTGAATGAGCCTGCCCACAGGAAGTAAAGCACGGAGATCACACCTGTGAATTACGCATATTCAAGAGGCAGCAGAAGTGCTGAAGTATAGAAATTATAAATCAGGAATATGATTAAACAAAATTACCCTGGTATGAAAGTCAGGATCAGTGGAGATGTGGAGAGAGCTCCTGGGATCTAGCAAGGAGAGGTCAGCTGTGCTTGACCCCTACCATCCTGTGGATGCATCAACACAGTCCAGGCTAGCTCTTCTCCTGGCTTTCCAGGTCAAAGATGATGGGAGGTCATACAAGCTTGGAGAAAAAGGAGAAAAGAGAAATTCTGGTCTGAGTCTTCAGACTTCATGAAAGACGAGGGCAAATCCCTCTAAAATGAAAAGAAAACATCTGTCAGTATCAGTATGTGGTATGTACCTGATCAAGAAGCAAGGTGAAGAAACAGACCACAGAAGAAGTTACAAGTGCCTGAGGTAGTTTACCTGTAAAATTCCATGGCTGCACAAGTCAGTATGAGAGAGATTTATCACTGGACGCTGATCTTAAAGAAACATAAAAAGGATAGGGAGACATAAAAGAGCAAAGCTATTCTTTTAAGTCATAGAAGCAGTGCACACCGTAATACCAGTACTAGGGAGGTTGTCAGGAGGATCACAAGTTTGAGACCAGCCTGGGCAACTTAGTGAGACCTTGTCCAGAAAAAAAATTTAAAAAGGGCAAAGTAAACCATTTAAAGGACTAACAGTCAGCTAAGTTAGTTGTTTTAGAATTGTAGAGTCTAGGGTGTCTAAGAAGTGATGAAACAGAGTTGTAAAGGGAAGGATCCCGTTCACATTTACACAGCTGCAGGTCTTCCCGGGGATGAAGTGCTGACAGTAGCAGTGAACACTTAGTGAGTACCTGCTTGTCACACACATTGATCTCACCACATTGTGATAGTGCCCATTGCCGCCCTTTTGGACTGTGCTAATGTGGATGGCAGTTCTGCCTCTCTTGGAGAGGTTTGGTTTGGACAGATTTTTTGGTGGTCAGCTCTGGGCATCAGACCCAGACTACTGGGTTACTTTTGTAGACCCAACGATATGAAAAAAGTTGGTCCTCAGAGCATGATGACATTCAAATATCAGGTTTAAAAAAACTGTTTATGGGGCTGGGATTTAGCTCAGTGGTTCCAGCATCTGCTTTGCAAGCGCAGAGTTCCGAGTTTGATCCCCGGTAACCACATACCACAGTGCCAGGCATGGTGACTCATGCCTGCCAGCAATCAGTACCACAGACCACAGCGCTGGGCATGGTGGCTCACGCCTGTAATCCCAACACTCAGAGGCAGAGGCAGGAGGATTTCTGAGTTTGAAGCTTGCCTGGGCTATATAGTGAGCTCAGGGCCAGCCTGAACTACAAAACGAGACCCTGTCTCAAGAAAGAAAAACAAAGAAACTGTGGGCTGTGAATGTTGCTCAGTGGTGCCTTGCTTATAAGCACAAGGTCCTGAATTTGATTTCCAGTACTGGGGGCAAAAAAAAAAAAAACTTGCTACCAGCATAATTTGCTCCATGATACAGTACAATCTAAAAGTTATTTTTCATAGACTTTTCAGTCCCATCGGCACAGCTTTATGTGCATCTGTTTCTTTTTGCACAACTGCAGAAGAGTCCGCTCTGGCAGTGGGGTGTCTGTCATCAGCTCAGCATCTGTGGATCAGAGGTTACCAGAGGAACCAGCTTTAGAGGATGAGCAGCAACAATTAGAAAAGAAATTGCCCGGTAAGGCAGACTTTATGTTGGACTTATTTTGTACTAAACATAGTACTATGGCAAAAATGTAAGTGAAAACTAATGTCTGACATTTTTTGCTATATCTTTGACCTGCCCACATAGGAGGCATGTTTCTGGATGTGGGTCTGTGTGGAGAAATGAGAACATTGTGTGCTCCACTCATGCACCCTGTTCTAACTTTCACCTTGAAATCTGGTTATACACTAGTCAAACTTCGTAAATACTATGTGTGGAATATAGGAGACTAAAAAATTGATAATTTCTGGGCCAGAGATTTAGCTCAGCCGTTCCGGCATCTGCCTAGCAAGTGCAAGGTCCCTGGTTTGATCCCTGATAACCACATACAACAGTACCGGGCGTGGTTACTCATGCACACCAGCAATCAGTGCCACATACCACAACGTCAGGCATGGTGCTCACACCTACAATCCTAGCATTTGGGAGGCAGAGGCAGGAAGATTGCTGAGTTCGAGGCTTGCCTGGGCTACATAGTGAGCTCAGGGCCAGCCTGAACTTCAAAGTGCGACGCTATTTAAAAAAAAAAAAAATTGGTAATTTCTTAGGTGGTTGCCTATGATAGAACATAAAACCATCTGCTATTATTTTCTCATGTTATAATAAGACAATTGGAAACTCTTTAATATTAGAGGAGTGGACCTATTTTAAATAGTGCTCATTTTAAAATTCTCCTGAGTACTTGCTGCCATGTGCATTGTTCTCACAACTTTGTGATAGTACCATTTTAAATTTAATGTGGACCTATTTTAAATAATCCTCACTTACAATGGTAAATCTGTTATACTCTTAAATTATTCTACCTATGAATTATTAACGATGCTAAGAAACAGTTGAAATTTACTCAGCAGTCTCTGTGTTAAATGCTTTATCCATGTTAATCTTCCGGTGATTTATGGGCTCTGCGGTTAGTTGGCATGCCAGCAACACAAGCTTTCCTGACTGATCCTCTAAGCCAAATTACTGAAATGCTTACTGTAGCTGTTCCATGCTCAAGGCTGCGTGTTCGGTATGGTGAAGGCTCTGTGAACAGGTCCTCAGGAAGCGATACTTTCCGAGAAGATTTAAGACGTCTGTGTACAGCGTACACTCACTAAGCAGCCGATGCGCTGAGTACCCGGAGAGTTAGTTGTGCAGATGCACAGTGGGGCCCCTGATGCTTCGCTGGTGTGGACCGGAGGCAGGCAGGACAGGAGGAAGGAAGCTGTGGAACCAGCCACCGTTGGATGGAGACTTCAGGTGAATGGCCTCACTACAAGTTGAAGTGAGGAACATTCAAATTTTGATAACAATGGAGAGGATGTCTCGATGGCAGCAAAGGCGGGAATTTTTAGAATTTGTAATTATCTTCTCTGATGATTTGTAATTATCTTCTCTAACTGACATTTAAGATTTTTGAACAGGAAGTGATACTATCAGTCTTTGTGCATTCACATTATAGGCTTTTTGTATACAATGCGTTAAAATAGATTCGTAGCATCTTCAGGGTTTCTAAAAGTTAAGTGAAATTTGCATAATAAGAAAGTGAGCTCTTAAAAATGTACAGTCTAGTCACCTTTTAGTCAGCTTGGTCTGCCATAATAAAATATTGTACATTGGGCAGTTACAACAGTGGACATTATTTCTCGTAGTGGGGAGGTAAGATCAAAGTGCCGGGCAATCGATCTCTGCAAGGGCTACGTCCCTTACAGAACGCAGTTTCTTCTGTGTCCTTAAGTGGCTTGTCCTTGGTGGTTCCACGCAGGGAGAGCTCCAGCCCCAGGCATTCCCTGTTCTCTGTTCCCGGGCAGCTGTCAGTCTGCCTTCCCTTTCTTTGGCTTTCCTGTTCTGAGTACTTAACATAAATGGACTCATACAATATGTGACCTTCCATGTGTGGAGAATATTTTTGAGATTCCTTCGAGTCTGAGCATTCGTCATTATTTCTTTCCTTTCTGGTGAGGGACTTGGAGTTGTCAGGTGCCAATGAAGAGGATGTGGCCCTTCTGATGTCACCAAGTGTGGTCAGAAGGAAAGGGAAAACCAAGGCTACTGCCGTCCGACACAAGTCCCTGCCCGCAGTGGTTGAGGGACACCTTTGCAGGAGCCAAGTCCTGGGTTTCGTGTGCGAGAAGCTGCAGAAGGGGGCTCACAGCTGCAGAGCTCAGGGCCGGGACAGCTCCGGTTGTGGATGCAGAGCTGGAGCGGTGGGTTGGTGCGGACACTACAGCCCCCAACTAGAGTTGCTTCCAAGGCAGTTCTCGTGAGGCAGACGGAGTTGGCTGTATACTGCTGATCGCAGTAGGGGTCAGGGAGGAGGCAATGTTCAGACATAAATAAAATAAAGTGGTCATGAACCAAAGTGAGTTTTAAGGATGAGAGAAAAAATGATAGACTTGAAGTTCATAATGTATGTAATCTGCATACTGATTAGGGTCCAGCTTGTTGGTCACCTCCGGCCTCCGCTCGGAGAAGTTGTCTTGTGGAAGTTGAAGCCATATTAGCGCCGGTCTGAGCTGAGGGGAGCATGAGGAAGGCGGTGGGGTCACGCGAAAGGGACGGTGTGTTTAGACGCAGTTTGCTGTGGACGGCGTGGACAGCTTAGGGAGGGTGTGCTGGTGCCGCTCGGTCACGGGGCTCAGGAGCTCTGGGTCTGAGTTCCTACCGCACGTCTCAAGGACGCCAATGAGTGTTTACTTCGAAAGTAGTGTGTTGACGTGCTCTTGTTTTAAAGTGACATTTGAAGACAAGAAGCGGGAGAATTTTGAACGCGGCAACCTGGAGCTGGAGAAGCGAAGACAAGCGCTCTTGGAGCAGCAGCGCAAAGAGCAGGAGCGCCTGGCGCAGCTGGAGCGGGCGGAGCAGGAGAGGAAGGAGCGCGAGCGCCAGGAGCAGGAGCGCAAGCGGCAGCTGGAGCTGGAGAAGCAGCTGGAAAAGCAGCGGGAGCTGGAACGGCAGAGAGAGGAGGAGAGGAGGAAAGAGATAGAAAGGCGGGAGGTGAGCTCGCCGGCCGGCTGGGCCACCCACACCCAGCGGACCCCGCCGCTTCCTCCCGCTGGCTTGTGGCACAGAACACTTTCTTCCTTCTTTTCTCGCTTTTGCAGTTTAGGAGCTTTGGTATATTCGGGGGTTGACCACTGTCTATTCTAGAATACTTTCAGTACCTGATAGAGAAGGCCCTTACCCATTTACCAGTTATTCCCTTTTTCTTCACTTCTTTCATTCCCTGGCAAATCTAATTTACTTCCTTAGCTCTATAAGTTTGCCTGTTCTGAAAATTTCTTGTAAATAAAATCACATAATATGTGACCTTTTGGGTCTGGCTTTCGCCTAGCATGGTGTTTCTAAGCTTGTCTATGTTACAGCATGAATTAGTATTTTATTCTTATTATAGCTGTGTAGTTTTCCATCGTATGGCTAAATCACATTTATATGTTCATAAGTTGACAGCTACTGATTTTTTTTTTATTTCTTTGGACAATTATAAATAATGCTACTATGAACATTTTTGTTCTGTTTTGTTTTGTTTTGTTTTTTCTTTTTCTGGGACAGGGTCTTGCTTTGTAGTTCAGACTGGCCCTGAACTCACTAGGTAGCCCAGGCAAGCCTTGAACTCAGCAATCCTCCTGCCTCTGCCTCCCAAGTACTGGGATGACAGGCGTGAGCCACCACGCCCAGCACTGTGGTATGTGGTATTGATTGCTGGTGGGTGTGAGTCACCACGCCCAGCATTATATGTGGTTACTGGGGAGTGAACTCAGGACCTTGCGCTTGCGAGGCAGGCGCTGGAACCACTGAGCTAAATCTCCAGCCCAACTATGGGCATTTCTGTAACAGGTTTTGATGATAGTATTTTAACAAGCTATTGAGAATAGGTAAGTGTTTTTTCAGACTATTTTCTCTCTGTTTATGAAAATATGTAAAAATATGTGAATGTGGAAAAATATGAATGTTTATACATTGGAGAAGCTGGGAGATAGTTTTTTAAAATTACTGTGATGGTACCATACCAATTACATTGTTCCAGACTGTTTCCTTTAACTGGCTTAAAATATGTGGAAAATCTCCAGTATGTTCTATCACATTCATTTTTTTTTTTTTTTTTTTTGAGACAGGGTCTCACTTTGTAGTTCAGGCTGGTCCTGAGCTCACTATGTGGCTCAGGCCAGCCTCGAACTCATGGCAGTCCTCTGCCTCTGCCTCCCAAGTGCTAAGATTACAGGTGTGTGATTACCACACTGGGCTAAAGTAGTTTGTTTGTTTCTTTTGAAGCATTCATAAATTTGGTGTCAGAGGTGGTTAGAGTAAAGCCAGTCTCCTGTTTGTCTTCCCAGTTTCAGTGTATTGCTTCAGAAGCAGTAGTCTTGCTGAGTGAAATATAAAGATGAGAAATTTTTCTTTATAAAAAACAGTGCTTCTGCTGCATTTCCTGATGGTTACATCAGTAAGCATGGAAACACAAACTGCCTTTTGTCCAAGGTGACACATACAGCTGCTGAGAAGATTTTATATTTATTTGGTACTAGAAACTGGACCTACCACTGAACTAAGTAACCCCCACCAAGATTTTAGTTACTGAGCCACACTACAATGATAGTACCTTCCTTTCTTCAGTATTTAGAAAAAGAATGACACTGTTTTTGTCAGAATTAGTAGCCGTTCACCATCATTAGGCCTCAGTAGTTCCTGGCTCTTTTTGGCCTCCAGAGCTTTACAGCATGACCAGGAGCTTGCAGAGTTAGAGGCGGTCACAGTAACCAATGCCAGGAGCTATGACGCACACCCCTCCTGCATCGTCAGAGCAGAGGTGGGAGGAGAGCTGGCATTTCCAGGGAAAGGGAACCAGTGACAGGGAGGTAGGAGTCACAGACTTCAAACACACAGGCAGAATGTCCCAATCTGAAAATCCGAAAGGCTCTAAAACCTGAAACTCCACTCAGAAAGTGCATTCACCACCGGACTTATTGGCACGTGCCTGGAATCCCAGAACTCAGCAGACTGAGGCAGGAAGGTTGCAGTGAGTTCGAGACTAGACTAGAATGCACAGTAAGACCCTGTCTCCAAAAACACAAGTGTAGATTTCCAGACTGTTGTCAACCAGTAAAGCCTATAGAAATATTTTTTATTAGTACTTAATGATTGCATTGATTGCATTCATGGTGGGGATTGGCACATGAATAGAACACATCTCCATTTCCTCTCCTATCCACTCCCTTCTCCCCCCTCCCTTTTGGGCAGCTTCAGGCTTATTTATTTCATAAATCTATAGCACATTAATTATCACAAACAGATTAACAGCCAGAGCAACAGGCCAAAAATGGGTAAGACAATTATATGAAAGCAAGTTTCACTTTTAGATACTTGGCCATGCTGGGTTGCAATAACTCTTTCTTTGCTCTTTTTTTCTTATTCTCTTTTTATTTTGTGCTTTATTTACATATTGAGCTTCTGGAAAACTCATTTGAAATCTTTCTGGTTCCAAGCATTCTAGATATAAGATATTTAGCCAGTATATAACAGTTTCTCTTCGGATAAGAGAAAGCCAAGTTTTGTCTGATTTGCCCCCACCCCGGGAGATTTTTTTTTTTTTAATGCATGTCTTGCATTCTTGAAGCCTTGAAGAATAGAAGTCCATTGTAAAATGATCTGGGCAGTTCTTATCTTATGTACATATAATAGTTCTAAATATTCACTTTTTCTCATAGAAGGAATACTGTATTTTTATTGTTTTGTGTTATATCTTAAAATGTCTAATGTCATCCTTCAAAGGAAAAACTTGGATAGTTTCGTTAAGAGATACTGTATAGTATAAGGATCAAAAAATCAATAAACTCTCTTTTGTAAATGTCACAGGCTGCAAAACGAGAGCTTGAAAGGCAGCGACAACTTGAATGGGAACGGAATCGGAGGCAGGAACTTCTGAATCAGAGAAACAAAGAACAAGAGGACATAGTTGTCCTGAAAGCAAAGAAAAAGACTTTGGAATTTGAATTAGAAGCCCTAGTGAGTATAGTTTCTTATGTATTGAATATACTTATAAATGTATAAATTTTTTAAATGGTAGTAAATTCTGTAATCTTTCCTTTGTTAAAGAATGATAAAAAGCATCAACTAGAAGGAAAACTGCAAGATATCAGATGTCGATTGGCCACTCAAAGGCAAGAGATCGAGAGTACAAACAAATCTAGAGAGTTGAGAATTGCTGAAATCACTCACTTACAACAACAGTTGCAGGTGAGAAAATGATGTCCTAGGAGAGATTTTAAGCTTACATGCTTTTTACTGATGCATTTTCTTCATTTATTAATTCAGCAAACAGTAAGCATCCACCATGCACTGGGTGCTGGGAGGCCATGGTGAGGGTCCACGCCCTGGCCCGTCGGCTGTGGCTAAGCAAACAGCAAATCTTTCCAAGCACGGCTGTGTGTCAGGCGTGGCACCAGGGCCGCAGCAGCCAACACAGGCAGTGGATGGCGGGTGAGCGTGCTATGCCTTGCCCTCTCATTGGAGGAAGGACAGCTACTGGCAGAATGATAGTTACGCATTCGTGAGAAGATGGAAAGTGACAGTCCTGGGGGAAGGAATGGCTGTGACTTTGATCAAGGCAGTCAGAACAGGCCTCTGTGAGCATAGACAGGGGAGTGGTGAGAGGCTAAGGCCTACGGGTCATGTGGATACCTGGCAGGACGGGGTTTGGGCAGCATAATAGCAGTGCCAATGTCCTGAGGCCATGACAGGTTTCTGGGATGGCAGGTGGATGCTAGATCACAGTGGATATGTAGGTCACTGGTAGCCCTTTGCTTTTACCATAATAATTATTTAAGTAAGTTCAGTGAAGAATTTTAGGGAGGATATAAGAGATTTCTATAGCTGGAGATGTGGAGTTTTGTTACATTTCTGTCTTCACTTCATTGACTATCCAAAGCTATTGTAATATCGCCTGATTAGGTATCTGGCATTGAACTACTGGGGCATCAAATTCAGACAGATGTTATCTGCAGACCATCATATTTGAACTTAGTGACTTTTCTATGTGGGGCTTCTTTTCTCAGCATAATTTGAAATTAGTAAGTGTAACTGAATACGTTCCAGCTCATCACTGTGTAGTGTGTATGGCTTATTCACTTGATTAAATTGCTCTTTTCAGCTTGGGAATTTTAAGAATAAAACTGCAATTAACTTTTATGTACAACTCTTTTTTGTGGAAATATTCTTTATTTCTCTTGGGCAAATTTTTTTAGAATGGAATTCTATATCATAAGTGTATGTTTAACCCAAAAGATACTGTCAGTGCTACACATTGTCTAAATCATTGGAATATATTTGTAGAACGTCTGTGCCAAACCATTCCATTCTTTTGACCTATCAGTATCCTTTTTACCGGCCCCTCCCTCTTGATAACTGTAGCTTTTGAATAATCTTCACGATGTATGAGTTCTTTGTTACTGTTATTTTTTTTCAAATTTGATTTTTGGCTATTTGATGTCATTTCCATATAAATTTTATAGTCAGTTCATTTTTTATATTTATAATTTTGTTGAAATCTTATTTGTATTCATAGATCAGTTTGGGAAGGTTTGACATTTTAACAGTATTGAATATTGCAGCATATCTGTCAGTTCATTAGATCATTAGAACAGTTTGTGTGTTCTTTAATTTTTTATAGTGCTGAGGATCAGACCTACAGCCTTGAACATGCTAGGCAAACTCTGCGCTTATATATACTGGTCTTGTACCTGTTGTCACTTAACTAATTTCTTAGTTCTAAAAGAAGAGTTTCTATAGCTTAATGGTTCCAGTGTGCATAACATGTCACATCTTTATTTTTGAATTTTCTACTTTGTATACTTTTTAGACTATGCGTGCGTGCGTGTGTGGGTGTGTGTGTGTGGGTGTGTGCGTGTGTTTGTGTCCCACTTCACTGACTAGGTCTCTGGTATTCTGTGAAGTAGAAGTGGTGAGAAACCTGTCCTGATCTTAGAAGGAAACTCTTTCACAATCACCTGTGCTGGCTTGTTTTTTTGTAGATGCCCTGTGCCAGGTCTAAGGAATTCCTTTATAAAAACTTTTCACTATGTTCAACTTAACATTTATTAAGGATCTTCTCATTTAAATTCATGAAGGATATTGGTTTGTAATTTTCTTGTAATGTCCTTTTCTAGTTTTAGCATCAGGGTAATGCTGACCTCAAAAATAAATTGGAGAATATTTCTTCTCTATTTTAAAAATGTTTGTGTTGAAATGGTATTTCTCTAAAATTTTGGTGACATCTGTGAAGACTTTGAGTGTGGGTTTTTCTTTATGATAGGATTTTAAATCGAAAAATAAACTCAGTAGACACAGGGGTATTTGGGTCTATTTTGAGAATTTTAACTTAATATGAATTTGTTCAGTTCATTTAAATCATTAAATTTATTTACATAAAGTTATTCCTAATGTTCTAGTATTACTCTTTCTTAATTGAATTCTTTATTGGTACATTTTATATACAGCTCACAGTCACACTTAACATTGGGGAATTTGGACCAGTATACGACGCAAGTTAATTCTCATTTTTATCTATATCCCTACCCACCCACAACCCCAAACACCCTATATACATGCTATTTCTTTTTCTTTCCAAATCATATTTATTCTTTCCCCTCATTACTTTCCCCTACCACATTTCCTTTGACTGTTTCCTATTTCACAAAACCTATCATACATTCTAGATGTGTTCTAGGATTACCCTTTGTAAGTTTGTCATCTGCAGTGTGGTTCCATCATTCATTTCTGGAGTTGGTAATCTGTACTGCTTCTCTCTTCACCTGCCACCTGCTGTCCCTCTCTCCTCTTCTTTTCTCTTCCCTCTATTCCCCTTGCTCCTTTCCTTGATCATTCTAGTAGGAAGTTTATTGTTTCTATTGAGTTTTCTTAAAAAATAAGGTTTTTGGCTTTATTCATTCTTCCCTATGTCTGTTTTCTATTTCAACTACTTAAGCTTTTTTTTGTTTCCTTCCATTTATTTATTTGAGATTTAATTTTCTTTTTGCTACCTTCTTAAGCAAGAAGCTCAGAGATTGAATTTGGCCATTTCATTTCTGATGTAGGTGGAGTGTTTTGGGGTTTTTTTGGGGGGGGCAGGGTTGAGACAGAGTCTCACTTTGTAGCCCAGACAGGCCCTGAGCTCACAATGTAGCCTGGGCAAGCCTTGAACTCACACCAATCCTCTTGCCTCTGCCTCCTGAGTGCTGAGATTACAGGTGTGAGCCACCACACCTGGCAATGTGGTGTGTGGTTACCAAGGATCGAATTCAGGACCTTGCTCTTGCAAGGCAGATGCTGGAACCACTGAGCTAAATCCCTGGCCCTGATATAGGTGTTTTGAGTTATAAATTTCCTTTTCAGCATGGTTGTATCCATATTCCACAGACTTTCCATTTTCCTTTTTTGAGGAATTGGAGATGGAACCCAGGGCTTTTGTACTGAGCTACATTTCCAGCCCTTTTAATTTTTATCTTTGAGGTAAGGTCTTGCTAAATCCCCCCATGTCCACCCTGGGATCTAACTTTATTTCTGTTTCAGGCTCCCAGAGAACTGGGATTATAAACATGTGCTGCTATACCTGACTTGGTTTTTTGTTTTATTTTGTGAGACAGGGTCTCACTCTGTAGTTCAGAGTGGCCTTGAACTCAAAGTCCCAGCTGGCCTCAAAGTCATAGAAATCCTGCTGCCTCAGCCTCCCAAGTTCTCGAATTACAGATGTTTGCAGTCATGCTCACAGTGTTTTCATTTCTATTCCAAATGTTTTTTCAGAATTCCTTTCTGTTTCTTCTTTGATTGATGGAATAGGAAGAACTACCTCAGTCTTTACTGCTGTCCTTACTGATTTTATGACTGAACGAGAAATGTGAAAACTATCATCATGCATTTGTCTGTTACCTTTAAGTTCGGTCAGATGTTACTACATGGACTGGGAAGTCCAGAGAAAGCCCTCATCCCTTTGAGATTTTGGAATATGAACATATAAAGTAGTTAGTATCAGAAATTCATTGCCAGAAATTGTTCTAAAATATTTTTAACATGCATGTACAGTTTTAAAGTAAATTCTTCTCTATCATAACTTTTTGTATGTGTTTCATTAATTATTGATGAGAAGTTTCATAAAATCAATGGAAAACAGGATTAGATAAAGGTCATTGTTCCAAATTCCAGTATTTTTGCCAAATGCTGTGCAAACAATGTATTTTATTGTTTAGGACTGATGCTTGGAATGTTCAACTATTAATAAAAAATACAGATTAGGATTCTCGCAGAAGTAGTGAAGTGAGAAATAATACATTGTTTAAAGAAGGAGAGATGTACAACAGGTAGTGAGGTGTTGATTCTCTTTCCTTGGATGGATTAGCAAATACCTGCAATGAGTCAGGGAGCCCTGAGTACTAGCTCAGCCGATCCTAGAAACTTAGGCTCTACACTTTAAAGTAATGTTTCCTGGAGTGGCCTGAGCCAGGCTTCACTTTACTATTTTTTTCATCGGTGTTAATTCAGGAAAAAAATTTTGGGATCCCTGAAAATTCCGTGCTGTAATTTAGGGAGGAGAACAAGAAAAGGAGAAATTCAGTGGGCTGTGCTTCTTTGGGAATGGATCTGATTTCTGTGTTTTGTTTTCTGAAGATTTGGAGTGGTTGGGGATGGATGGATTATTCATAGAAGAGACTTCTAAATCCTCTCTCTTGAGCTAGTCTCTCTGCCATTCAGGCCTAGAGTGTGTTACACAAAGATTTATTCCATATAAAGCCAGTGTCTTTTCAAAGGAGGGTGTTCCAGGGGACTGGTTCTGAGGTTCTGATGATTGTTTTTAAGTAAGACATACTTATTTTTTCAAAGCAAAAGTCAGCACTTGGAGATCTGTCAGGTTTTGTTGTTTTTTGTTTGTTTGAGCTTGTCTCCTTGTTTTGCAGTCTGGAAAATTGAACCCAGAGTCTCATGAATGCCAGGCAAGCACTATATTCCTGAACTACATTCCAGCCCCTTTGAGATCTTTTTTTTTTCCCCCAGAATAAAAAAGCCAAGCATTCCTTAGTTTATTCTGAAAGGCTTCCATTTATTGAGACATGTAGAAACTGTATAGCATAATTTTCAGTGAACTTGCTGTGCTTGGCAAGTTTGCCCCCAAATCTCCAAACAGCCTTATGTAGAGTGTGGTTTTAGCTTTTTTTTCTTGTGCCAGTTCAAGACCTTTGAGTATCTGTTTAAAATGCCATCCTGTGTAGTGGAAAAGCACATGTGGCGGCTAAGAGTTGTGACAAATCACTTCTTGATTTGTTTCTACCATAAAGTAGGTGGTAAGTCTAAATTCAGCTGTATCAATTATCAAAGCTCAGATTAAAGTGAGTATTTCCTATTGAGTAATCTTATAAGGATCACTGCAATTGTACCTGATCCCCATGCAGCTGAGAAATAATCAGGTTTTTTTCCCCCACAGAGTTGTACTTAAACCCACTTTTACAAACCTCATAAATATCCAGAAGGTCAACAAAAATGTAAGCAACATCAAGGGAACTATAACTGTCTTTATTTCAGTGAAAAGTATTCAGCAAAATATTAATTCTTTGACAAGAAAGCAAAAGCCCCGATGACAAATTAAATTGTTTACCGCGATGGATTTGGGGTGAGATTAGGCATGTCTCTGGGGGACAAGCAAACTGACTTAAGTACTGCCTGATGTAGAGTGTATGCAGAGTGTTTTCTGTCATTCACCATCATTCATTTCTGTCCTGTCTTCTAGGAATCTCAGCAAATGCTTGGAAGACTTATTCCAGAAAAACAGGTACTCAATGACCAATTAAAACAAGTTCAGCAGAACAGTTTGCACAGTAAGTGTTTTGTTTTTAAACTTGAACTTGCTCCTGTCTTTCTTTTGGTTTGGGAGATCGAGCCTAGGCCCTCATGCATGCTAAGCACACACTACACCCCCAACCTCTACTTTCTCCCTTTTGAACAGTTGACAACTTCCTCAAGTGACATGACAATATTACATGACATTCTCCTTGCTGCCAGTTTAAGTGTTTCCTATCTTGTAATGTTTTTCTAAAATAGGAGATTCACTTCTGACACTCAAAAGAGCCTTAGAAGCAAAAGAACTAGCTCGGCAGCAGCTACGAGACCAGCTGGATGAGGTGGAAAAAGAAACTAGGTCGAAACTGCAGGAGATTGATATTTTCAATAACCAGCTGAAGGTAACTGTTCTTTGTGTGCCTACATGTGTGTCCTACCCTTTAATTTTTCTGACTGTCCAGGTGATTAGTTGATACTGAATCCCAGGCAGAAAAATTTGTTGCACTGGTTTATCGGCCTTAACGAGAAACTTCACATACATGAATGAGGACACTATCTAAATTGCAATTTTCTCTTTTACAATATAAAAATGAATCTGACACCTCCAAATTAGGCCCGAATGGGTAGGCCCAGCATGACATCTGTCTTTAGTCTGAGTCGTATTTTTATTGAATTATATTTGTATTCATTTCCATCCTTTTGTGTATTTATAACCATATCAAATTGAATTCCAAAAGCGAGGCCACAAAAGCTTCCTTTTCCTTAGTTCTTTGAAGACTAAACAGGGATTATTCTCTCTTTAAAAGTGAAAATTTTTCTGCTACTCCTTAGCTTCAAAATTGTGCTTACATGTAGATCCTTCCTTTGTTACTCATAGTCTTTTATTTCCTGGAGGAACTGCTTTTGTCTCTGTGGCAGAAGTGGTGTGTAGTTGTGTTCCAATTGCGCCACAGAAGTCAGGAAAATGTCAGTGCTCTGCGGAAGGAAGCACCAAACAGCAAAGATCACAGCTTCTTTCAAATTTGGTACTTTGAATTTAGCCTTATCATTTTAAGATTGTTATAACAAACCTAAAATAGTTCATTTCTTATAAATACTTTAAGTGCAAGTAGATATTAGAGTTTGTAATTATGTTCTTATCAGAAATTGGATTTTGTACTTCTTCCCCTCCAAATACTGTTTTTCCTCTCTTTTGGCAGTACTGAGGATTGAACCCCCAGGTGCTATACCGTTGAGCTGCATCTCCAGCCCTTTTAAAATTTTTTTTAAGACAGGGTCTCACCAAGTTTCCAAAGCTGACTTCTAACTTGCCATCCTCCTGCCTCAGCCTGCTGGGTAGCTGGTGTTACAGGTATGGGTGACCATGCCCTTTGTAGTTTAAAATCTTTATACCTGGTTATGGCCAATTTAGCTTTTGATGGTAGGAGGAAATAAAACTCCTATTTTATATTACTAAGCAAAAAAATGTTTAAAAATAAGAAAGCAAGCTAGGCATGGTGGCACACGCTTTTAATCCCAGCACTGTGGAGGCAAAGACAGGAAGATTGCCATAGATTGAAGCCAGCTGTGTTGCACAGGGAGACCCTGTCTCAAAAAGAGAGAGAGAGAGAGAGAGATGGAGAGGGGGAGGGAGAGGGAGAGGGAGAGGGAGAGGGAGAGGGAGAGGGAGAGAAAGAAAGCATTCCTTAGATTTTTAGTTGACCTCTGGATTGAGAGACTAGGCCAGAATGTCTAGACACATGAGTGGGAGGTGTTTGTGCTGTTCTTTCAGAGTACTCAGAATGGAACTTTTCTCAGTTGTACAATTCCAGGAAAGTACTCCTAAGAGAATACTATTTAGCCAACCTAGTGTTTCCTTTCACTTTGCTTCCATATGTACATTGTGTGGGTATGCACACTCTGTTCTGTATTTGGTTTTTTTTGTTTGTTTGGTTTTTTTGCTTTTTTTTTTTGAGACAGTGTCTCACTTTGTAGTTTGAGCTGGCTCTGAGCTCACTATGTAGCCCAGGCAAGCTTTGAACTCAGCAATCCTCCTGTCTCTGCCTCCCGAGTGCTAGGATTACAGGCGTGAGCCACCACGCCCGGCTCTGTTCTGTATTTGTATATACGTGATTGTATGTGATATATAAGTATTAGAAGTACAGCTCTAAATTCATTTTTACAATAAAAAGTGTTCACACTAGCTCTCACTGTTTTTGCCGTTTTAAGCAAAAAGAGTACAATATTGTTGCAGTTTTATAGTACTTTTTAGTACTGTAAAACTTAGTAGTATCTTAGAATACAAGTATTTGGCTGTTTTGGGGATTCTGGTAGTCATACAGATTTTTGCCTTACGGTTTTTGTGGGTTTTTTTTTTTCCTAGAAATTTGACTCCTAAACCAGAGTTCAGATATTAGAAAATAGTACTACAGAGGAAGACTATGATTAATGCCAAGAAATTTTATGGATTAAATAACTTTGGCAATCTAAATACTGTTGTGGTGCTAAAGAGAACACTCTTAAAATGTGGTAGGAGTCAGTGTTACAACCAGTTAGGGTCCGGCTGCTGCCGCCCTTGCTGTCAGAGGGCTTTGTACACAGGCTAATGTTAGCCCTCTTATTCCACTACCCCCTATTTCAAATATACCTACTTTCAAGTAGGGACATTTGTTTCTGTCTTTTAAATTTTAATTTGGTTTACCATCACTAACTTTAAACTTAGTAGGGCAAGAAAATTTACAAGCCAATATTAGCCCTATTGTTTTACCATTTAACATTGGTTTAGAAGACTTAGTGAATATGTTGTGTTGTCTTATAGTTATTATTTCTAGACTTCCTCTGAAACCCAGTGAAGCCAAAATAGAAAGAGTTCAACTGAAGAATCAAAACATTTTTAATTTGATTAAGAAAACGTAGAGGCTAAATTAACATTTAGCTTCTTCAAGGTCTCCTGCCCACTTTTGTTGTAGACACATTGAAAAATGTGAAGTGGCTCTGTTTTTTTTTTTTTTAGTTTGTTTGCCTTTAGAGCATATATCCATTATTGTGTGGAATGACATAGACAGGGAAGAGCCAGTGGCCTGCCCCTTGGGATTTCTTTGATGTCCCTCTTGTTACAGCAAAATAGTTCCTTTAGAACATTTACAACAAAGATTAGAAAAAGTACTTCTTTTTTGTCTTGGCATTGGCAGTTGCGCAGGCATTTCACTAATCTGGCCCTGATGGAATAATCTGCTACGTTCTAAACCTTTTTTTCCCCAAAAGGAAAGCAGCTGGTCAAAAAGAAATTGGGCTGCTGGATTCAGAGTCCAGAGTGCTTGCAGACTTGTGCAACCATTGTGGAGATCTGTGTGGAGATTTCTCAGAAAACTAGGACTATGGGTCCCATTTGACCCTGCTATACCCCTGCTAGGAATATACCCAAAAGAATTTAAAAACTCACATTGGAAAGACAGATGTACACCCTTGTTCATAGCAGCTCAGTTCGTGATAGCTCAATCTTGGAAACAACCCAAA
>PVIC010024625.1:0-25875 GCA_004025085.1 Thryonomys swinderianus
ACCTTGGTGCCGTCTGCCCTGTCTGCCCCTCGTTCTCTTCTCTTCTTGGCTCCCTTTCCAGGCTTTTTAAAGCCCGCCTAGGCCAGAGGAGGAGTCAACAGGGGCTCTGGGGTGTTCTCCTCCCTTCCCAGCAGGGACTCTTAAGGACTGAGCAGTTCATTCTCTTATTCTAACTGGGAGAGGAAAAAAAATTATACATTTTCCCCTTCTTGTTCACTTTGATTACACATCTGCTAAAAATCCTGGAGGCTGTTTCCATTTAAATGGTTCCAGAAAAAGAGTATTTAAAAGTTTGCATGTCTCCTGGCCAGGAGCTGAGTCTTGGGGTTTGACTGTGCGTTTATAAAGTCATCTTCTCTAGGACTTAGAAAAACAGGAAAAGATAGTGGAGAAAGAAATGAGCAGATCCTCGGGGAAAGGTCTCGCTCTGTCCCCACCGCGCTCTCACCTGTCTCACAGAGAGAGCAAGGACGCGGGCGGGGCCCACACACTGGCCACCGGGGAGCCGGGTAAGGTCAGCGGCAGCCCGCCAGGCCACCTTCTGTTGCCACCAGCTGGAAGACCTTTGTCCTCTGCATGATCCAGAGCAATTTCAGTGTGTCACGGGCTGCTCCTCCCTGCCCTGCCAGAGGCAGAGTCTGGAAGAAGACAAGGGGTTTCCAGTCCGCCCACGGGCCATCCAGAGTTCCTGGGGGAGAAAGAAGGAAGAAGACAGGAGAGAAGAGGGATGGACGAGCCGCCCTCCGCAGCTCTGCTCCTGAAGCGGCCCCATTTCTGCTTGTCATTCAGGAGGCCAAGGCGCCTCAGGAGCTTTCCGTTCGTTCAGGCGCGGGGTGGAAGAGGCGCTCCAACCTTGCTCCTGGGGCTGGCTGGGCTCCGGGACCCCGAGGACAAGGGCGGTCTGGAGTGCGGGGCAGCAACCTGGAGGGGAGGACAGGGAGCTGACCGGGGTCTGCGCGTGGAGTGGAACCTCCAGGACCTTCCAGGCGGCCTCTGGCTGCTGAAGAATGACTTAGGCCGTGGACCGTGACCGTAGTGACCCCGCGCCGCTGGCGCTCTCCGGAGCCCAGCTGCTGGGAAACAGCAGCCGAGGGCTGAGGGCCGCGACCTCTGGAGTGGTGGTAAAAGCAACCGGAGGACGTTGAGAGACTCACTCATTCTTTCCCTCGGTTTCGGTTGGACGGGGACCCAGAGTGCCGCCACCAGCAGAGGACCCCTGGCTCGGCCTCTGTGCTCACTCACTCCTCTTTCAAGCGGGAGGGTTGGAGTTGTTGTAAGGACTGGGAGCGCTGAAATATGTAAGCACTTACACTCTACCCGAGGACACTCAGTAAGTATCAGTCGCTGTTATTGTGATTGTGTGTGTGACACTGAGCACTGAACTTAGTGCACTGAGCCACATTCCCATCCATATAAATAAATAAATAATATGTATATGAGAAGGGGGGGTTCTTACTAACTCCTCCAAGTGGGCTCAGGCTTATACCCTCCTGCCTCAGCCTCCCAGCACACTGGGGTTACAGAGGTGTGTGCCACACCGGCTCTATTTTCTTAGGTATTCCACTAAGTAGTCCTGGGTCATCTGTCCTCAGCCCAGAGGGATTCACACTCTCAGCCTTCTTCACCCAAAGCACAACAGTCCTGCTGTGCACGTCTTAGGCACAGCGCTGACCAGAGTGCTGTGCACTGGGAGATTCTAGAAACACTCTCCAGCCCTGAGCATCTCTCTTTGCCCTTAGACTTTTTCCTCCTTGCTTCTTAAATTTGAAAATCTCTTCAGAGGACTCCTATTCCCTTAAGTTGTTCTATTTTTCTTTTCTTTTATTTTTTTTGAGACAGGATCTTGCTTTGTAGTTCAGGCTCGCCCAGAGCTCACTATGTAGCCCAGGCAAGCCTCAAACTCAGCAATCCTCCTGCCTCTGCCTCCCGAGTGCTGGGATTATAGGCATGAGCCACCATGCCCAGCACTGTACTGATTGTTGGGGAGTATGATTCACCATGCCCAGTATTGTTGTATGTGGTTCTGGGGGATCGAACCAGGGACCTTGCGCTTGCTAGGCAGGCGCTGGAACCACTGAGCTAAATCTCTGGCCCAAGTTGTTCTATTCTTAACTCCCTTTCACTGATTCTCCCACTAGAGTAGTGTTCACCTACTCCCTCCATGACCCCAATTTCCGTGTGCTCAGTTGATAGACCTAAAGCAGCACGTGGAGCGCCTCAGCCCCCCCAGGGCAGCGCCTGGGCAGGGTCCCTCTCAGCCCCAGTGCAGGAAGGTGTGGGGGGGAGACAGTGTCCCCATCCCAGGTGTGGCCAGCTCCCTCCAGGGCTGTCCTCCAGCAATGGTGATGGGGCAGACAGGAAGGCATGCTTTTCCCTTAGGGACACACAAAAAACCATCCAGCTGTGGTGGCACATGCCTGTAATCCCAGCTACTCAAGTCTGAGGCAGGAGGATCACAAGTTTGAGGCCAGCCTGAGCAAGTCAACGATTCTATTTTCTCAAAACAGATTTAAAAGGACTGGGAATGTAGCTCAGTGATAAAGTACCCCCAAGTTCAATTCCCAGTACTGCCCTAAAAATGTGTAAACTATTTCAGACTGGTAGAAAAATCGCAAAAATATGACAGTGACTCCGAATATACCCTAGACCCACATAGTCCAAATGTTAACATTTGTCTTAGTTACTTTCTTGTTGAGGCAAAATACTCAACACCCAAAACTAAAGGAGGAAAGGTTTACTTGGCTCGGGTTTGTAGAGGTTTCGGTCCATAATCAGCCGGCTCCAGGGTAGAGAGGTGTGACAGGCAGGGTCACCGGGGAGAAGCAGTCTGTGGTGGGCAGAAGGTAGCAAAGCAACAAGTGACAAGATAAGCCTCTTTCTGTCCCTTATATTGTACCCAGACTACTGAGATTACGGTCATACCAAACCAATCAGTGCCCTGATTTAATAATCACCACCCTTAATCCCAGCGCTGCACCATGAACCAGTCACCCATTCTAGATTCAGCCACCTTGACTGCATGAGGCCTTGGGGCACAGGAGACACAAGCCACACCAGCATCTTACCTTATTTGCTATACCATTCATTCTTTCTATGTATTTACCTTGACATCTTTTAATATAAGTTTATAGACTGTACTTAAATCCTATCTGCTGTCCCTTTTTTTTTTTTTTGAGATAGGGTCTTGCTTTGTAGTTCAGGCTGGCCCTGAGCTCACTATGGTGCCTAGGCAAGCCGCCGCGAACTCAGCAATCCTCCTGTCTCTGCCTCCCGAGTGCTGGGATTACAGGCGTGAGCCACCACACCCGGCATTGTGGTATATGGTGTTGATTGTTGGTGGGCGTGAGTTTCCACGCCCAGCATTGTATGTGGTTACCGGGGATCAAACTCAGGACCTTGCGCTTGCGAGGCAGGCGCCGGAACCACTGAGCTAACCCTCCGGCCCCTGCTGTCCCTTTTATATAGCAAAAAAAAAAAAAAGACTGACCTAGGATAACCCATTCCATTTAGCTGTCCAATCTTTAGAGTCTCTTGGACCTGGAAGCATTAGCTCTTCAGTCCTGTTTTCAGGACCCTGGCAGCTATGAAGACTGAAGGTCAGTTATTCTGAGGGAAACCAAAGATCATCCTCAGTGTGCCTCTGTCTGATGTGTCTTCATCTGACTAGAGTCAGAGTAAACTTTATTTGGAAGAAATATTGGGGACATGGGGGGGGTCTTCCTCAGTGCATTGAGTCAGAAGGCAGTGGATACAGTAACAGTGTCCCATGTTGGGGATGTTACTTTGGAGGACTTGGCTAAGGTGACCTGTGCCTGATGTTGCCGTGGTAAATATTTGCAATAGTAACTAGTATCTTGCGGGAGGAAATTTGGAAATCTTGTAAATATTGTTTTCCTCTTATACACTTGCTAGTTTTAAAATTAATATATGTTTTGGCTCACGCCTGTAATCCCAGCACTCGGGAGGCAGAGACAGGAGGATTGCTGAGTTCGAGGCTTGCCTGGGTTACATAGTGAGCTCAGAGCCAGCCTGAACTACAAAGTGAGACCCTGTCTCAAAAAAAAAAAATTAATATATGTTTGGGCTAGAGATTTAGTTCACTGGTTCCAGCAGCTGCCTAGCAAGCTCAAAGTCACTGGTTCAAACCCAGTAACCACATAAACAATACTGGGCATGGTGACTCATACCCACCAGCAATCAATACTACATACTACAGTGCCGGGTGTGGCCTCACACCTGTAATCCCAGCACTCAGGAGGCAGAGGCAGGAGGATTGCTGAGTTTGAGACTTGCCTGGCCTACATAGTGAGCTCAGGGCCAGCCTGAACTACAAAGCGAGAACCTGTCTCAAAACAAACAAACAAAAAAAATCAACAAAAAATTAATATGTGTTTGCAATGCATACCGCTTACCTTTGTGTGGAGTTCATCATGTACATAACACATCTTTTTCATTCCTTTTCCCTCCCTTCTCTCACCACTGCTTCTTCTCTTGATCTCTTTCCCATTTGAGAAAGATCCATCTCCCTATATCCTATTATCTTTTATTTTGATCTTTATAATTTGGCTTTCTTATATAAAACATGTTTATGTGTCTGATTTATTTCACTTAACATTATGGTCTCCAGGTATAGCCATTTTCATACAAGTGCTCAAGTTTATCTTTCTTTATAGCAATGTAGTACTCCACTGTATGTAAATATACTTTCTTTGCCAATTCATCTGTTTATGGGCATATAGACTGCTTCCAACATTTGGCTAATATGAACTGTGGTGCCATAAACTTGGGTATACATGTATCCCTGTCATATGATGTCTCTCATTCCTTTGTGAAGATTATCTAGAAGGGGACTAGCTGGGTTGAATAGAACTTCTAGGTTGTTTTATTTTTTAATGAATCTCCATATTGATTTCCATAGTGGTTGTACTAGTTCACATTCCTGTCAACAGTGTAAACAGGTTCCTTTTCCCTGCGATCTCACCAGCATTTGTTATCATTTCATTTCTCGATGATGGATGGCCATCCTTCCTGCGGTAAGATGGAATGTTGTTTTAATTTACATTTCTGTAGGATCCGGTGATGTTGACTGTTTCTTCATATATTTTTTGACACTTGTACTTCTTCTGTGAATTATCTATTCATTTCACTTGCCGTTTTCTTTACTGAGTCTTTTAAGGGGTGAAATTTGCTTTTAGTTCTTTTTATATCTTAGCCATTAATCTTTCCTATCTCTGAAGCATAGCTGCCGTTCTCAGTATTTCTCTGTGTTCAAAGTGACTTGCATTTGTTTGTTCTGTGGGCTGCACTCGATTGATCTGGTTGCTGGAGCTGCCTGCGATCTGCCCGGGGAACCCTGCTCAGGCTGGTTCCCGAGCCCCCTGAACACCACCACTTTTTGGCCCAGCAAGATAGTCTAGACTCGCTCGGATTTCTCGTTCCTGGGGCCTGGAACCGGCCTTTAACCCAAGGGCCCCTGTTCTCTTTCCCTGGAGACTGGGGCGCATTTTGAAGAAGAGAGTAGCCTGGAGGGAACGTTCCCCACTCTACTGCCTCTCACCGGCCGAGGAGGTCGCGTGTTCGCGCTCGCCCCCGCCCCCAGGCTGGGGCGTCTCTGGGGCTGTGCTCCGCGGGGGCTCGGGTGAGGCGAGGGGGCAGGGCGCGCTGACGTCAGCCGCGGCACCCGCACGCTCCACTGGCAGAGTGTTCCCGGGCCGTGGGATCGCCTTGTACTACCGCCTTGGCCAGGTTACTCCCAGAAGTCACGCTTCAGAGGGCGGGTTTCTAAAGGTTTCTGCGGTGTCCCCATCACACCGCTTCCTGGTTATCCACACCCACGTGAATGGGGAGAGCACTGTTTACATCAGGCCGGAGTCCGCTGCGGCCCAGCGAAGCGCGGAGCTCCGCCCCCCGGGCCTCCCCGCCCCCTGCCTGCGCGTGGGCAACGCGGGCCGCGTCTGGAGGCCAGTTCTGTCCACTTCTGTCCCTCCAAGCATGACGTTAGCTCTGATGTTTCCACTGTATCATCTGAGTCGATGTGGAATGCCGACTTTTTAGACAGCTGGCGCCAAGGTGTTTCTTACAGGTGACTGTATTTGTCTGGTAGAAATCTTGGGATTTTTAAGGGTGGGCTTACCATGAAACAAAGCAACAAATGAACACCTCCCCCCCCCACCACCCCCCACACCAAACCTAAATGCCTGTGTGTGAAATGAATGGGAATTGACAATGGGAAAAGGAGGAAGATTGTACAAGTGTTGAGGCTCCAGCCGGGAGGGGAATCAATTCAGTGAGAATCCTCAGAAATTGAATAACTTTTAAAAATAAGAATGACTATGCCGGACGTGGTGGCTCACGTCTGTAATCCCAGCACTCAGGAGGCAGAGACAGGAGGATTGCTGAGTTTGCGGCGGCTTGCCTGGGCACCATAGTGAGCTCAGGGCCAGCCTGAACTACAAAGTGAGACCCTGTCTCAAAAAGCAAAAAAAAAAAAAGAATGACCATTGAATATTGTTTTTTGCTTAAGTTCATATAAGTTCTCCTTCATGGTCCCAAAACTATTCTGCAGATTCAACAAGGGATGGCTAATTTCTTAGTAGCAAAGGGATTTATAGGCAAGTTGCCATGAATGTGTGGACAGCAAGCCAGGCATGATAGTGCAGGCCTGTAATCCCAGAACCCTGGGAAGCTGAGGCGAGAGGGTCTCAGGTTACAGCCTGGGAAAATTAGCATTTTAGTAAAACTCTGTCTCAAGATTTTAAAAGTAAATAAAAAGGATCAGGGGTGTAGCTCCGTGCAAAGGGCCTGGGTTTAGTCCTCGGCATCTCAAGGAGGGAGAGAGAGAGGGACTTTATTAGAAAGAACTCCAAGAGGAATTTGAGAGTCGCAGGCCACATGGCAGAGGCGCCGAAGCCCAACTCGAAATCTTGCTGTCCTTTCAGGCCCACGATGCTGTCTTCAGACTACAGGTCTGCAGTAGATTTTATTTTTAATTTTATTTTTTGCGGTACCAGGTATCGAACTCTGGCCCTCGTGCTTCCAACTTAGGCATGGTACCATTTGAGCTAAATCGTCGGCTGCGGTAGATTTTAAACGGCCTGTGGATCCTTTGCAGCTTCTCCCATCAAGAAGATGAATCCACTTGCCCGCTCCGGAGCCTGGACTAGCTTGGCAACTGCCTCCTCCTGACAGAACACACCAAATCGACGTTGCGCTTCTGAGCTCAGGCCTCCCAGCGGCCCTGCGGCTCCAGCCTTCCCGCTGAACAGGGCGCCTCAGAGCAAGGGGACAGAGAGGCCCCGTCGGCCTTGCTGAGGCCCAGACCTCTGGACAAACCTAGCCCATTCCGGGTGAGCCAATCCAGCCCAGTCTACTCCAAACTGCCCAACACAGAAGTTGGAGCAAACAAATGATTATCTTAAGCTACTATACTTTGGAGAGATTTGCTATGCAACAGTGGAAAACTGATACAGGAACCTACATGCAAACCAGGGGAATTCGTTGAATGTGAAAATAACTTCAACACATCATTTTATCCTTTCCAGAACAACCTGGAAAAAAAATTGCTGGTACGAGTGATGGTTCAACCAACATATGATTATATCATCTTCTTTTATTTGAGAAAAATGTAAAATCAGCATTCCAGCTGCAGTCATCTCCCATTGTATTTGTTCCTAAAAAGAAAAAATAACCAAAACCCCAATAGACCAATGTGCTGGCTGAAGGAAGAATGAATCCAGTGTGTCTAGTCTGGAGCGCTGGAGCCAGTCTCAGCTGGTTTTGGTGTGTTTGAGCTGGCTGGAAGGTATGTCTTTGTACCTCTAATTAGGATGCTGCTGAATCTAAAGAAATTTAAGTCAAACCTGAGCAGATGTCTACAGTGAAGATCTTATCTTGGCACTTGCTGGCACATTCTCTCTCCCTCCACCCCTTCCTCCTTCCTTCTCTCCTGTAATTATATTTCTTCTCTACCCATCCCGCATGTTCCCTTTGTGGTAAATTCTAAATCCATGTCTCGAACCCTGCTTACAGAGCTGTGCCATCTTTGACTTCAGATGTGCAACTGCCTGTAAAAATAGGCAAAGGAGTATGGAATTCAGCAAACAGGATAGCTTATTATTCGCTTCAAGACCATGAAAGATCTTGATTCTTATTCCATCAATATTTTCTACTCTTGGGTCAATATTTTTTGATCTCTATCTCGTAAGAGTCAATATCTTCTTATTAATCTCTTCTGGCAATAACAGTTGCTATAAGCCAATGACCTGAAAGTTATAGGATCATAGAACTAAATTTAGAGCTATGGACCTGGCACCTGGTAGGGGAGGACAGTTTTCTTTAGGAGGCTCGTTATATATAACAGGTCACTGTTTTGTAAATATCATTACTATATTCATGATAAAAACAATTTATTGTTACAGACTAACTAGAAATAAAAAATACAAAAAAATAAGAAAATTAACATTTCTTATAATTATCATAATCTGGCAACGACCATTGCTATTTTCCTTAAAACATATAAACATGTGAACTGTTGTACACATCTATGTACACTTTAAAAGATGAACAATTCAGATTGTATTAGACAGAGCATTTTTCTGCCTTTCATTCTTTACATGGTAACTGTTCTCCGTTTTCTTACATACATTCAAGGGCATGCTTTTTAATGTTATATAGTATTTTCATATGTGCATCTAATGTACAGGGGAAACAAGTGCATAGGAACACAAAAAATCAAGGAAATAGGGTCAGGGATTGAGCTCAAGTGGTACCGCACCTACCTTGGAAGCACAAGGGCCTGAATTCAATCCCCAGAACTGAAAAAAAAAATCAAGGAAGTAATGAGAATGTTCATTTTATTGATTACAGTATTTGTCATAGAACTGTATACATTTGTCCTAACTCATCAAACTGTTTCCTTCCCTCCTTCCTTCTCCTCTCTCTCCCTCTCTCTCCCTTTCCAGATTGAACCCTGGATGCTCTACCACTAAGTCACATCCTTACCTGCAAAACTTTATACTTTAAAAGTGTGTGTGTGTGTGTACATGCCCTTTTTATTTCTTTGTTTTGAGACAGGGTCTTGCTAAGTTGCTCAAGCTGGGCTCAGTCTTGTAATCCTCTTGTTTCAACCTCCCAGAGTGCTGGGGTTACAGGTATGTGCTACCATGACCAGCTTTAAAAGTAAACTTCCATGTATATAAATAGTATATAGCTCAACCAGAGGGTGCCGGTGTATGCCTTTCATTGCAATTGCAACACTCTAGGAGGCTGAGGCAGGAGGATTACAAGTTTCAGCTCAGTCCAGTAAATCTAAGGATTCAGTGATACCTTCTCTCAAAATAAAAACTGAAATGGGGATGTAGGTCAGTGCCAAAGCCCTGGGCTCAATCCCCAGTAACACAGCATCTTAAAAATCTAGACCAGTCGGGCATGGTGGCTCACGCCTGTAATCCCAGCACTCAGGAGGCAGAGGCAGGAGGATTGCTGAGTTCACAGCTTGCCTGGGCTACATAGTGAGCTCAGGGCCAGCCTGAACTACAAAGCGAGACCCTGTCTCAAAACAAACAAACAAACAAAAACTAGACCAAAGAAAAAGAAAAGATATACTGAAGGATCACCGGATGATCGGACCCAATGCCACCCACTTCGCAATCCACCATTTAGATCTCTCATCCTTGTAGTGCACTGGCAGCACATGGGAGATTTTAGTAAAACGCGATGCCATATTGGGGGTGGAGGGAGGTAGATATGAACTGCGCTGGGCCCAGACACCATTACTTTCTAACAGCTCTTGTAGTGCTTCTAACACAGGCAACATGCACCCAAGGTTGAAATCTTGGAGCTACGCAGTGAGTCAGTTGACCAATGGGCAGAAGAGGATAAAATGAGATGGGTGAATTTCATAATCATAAAAAAGTTTGATGAATTTTGCAAAACAAAACATTTATTAGCCTATTGATTATTTGTCCTGTTTCTCCCAAAGCCATAGTCATATAAATACTTTTAAGTGAGAGAGAATGCATGTAGGGAAAAACTTAAACATTTCTCCAAAGGAGATATACAGATGTCCAATAAACATCATAAGAAAGACATGTCATGAAATGCTTTCTTTTCGGTGTACCGTGAGGTGACAGTGCTGTGGTTGTATATCCCCAAGGCTACGCAGCCATTACCTTATCTCACTGGAGAACATTTCATCAGCCCCCAAGTGAAACTCCATACCTATCAGCAGTCACTTGTCACTCGGCCTCCCAAAGGCTATGACAAATGCTACCCCACTTTCTAACATTGTGACTCTGAATATTCTGAACACGTAAGTGCAATCACAGTATGTGGCCATTTGTGACTAGCTTTGTGACTTGAAGGTTCATCTGCATGGCAGTGTGCGGGAATACTCTACTCCCTTTTAGGGCTGAATAATATTTCATTGCGTAGCTATACCATATTTTGTGTGTCTATTCATTCGTTTGTAGAAATTTAGGCCTTTTCCACTTTGGGCTATTTTGAATGATGCTACTATGTGTGCAAGGTTTGAAAGATAAATGTTTTCGTGTATCTTGTGTACTCACCTAAAAGTGGAATAGGTTACTGAGCCAGAAGGTAATTTCACATTTAACTTCTTGAGAAACTGCCCGTTGTGCAAAGTGGGGGACCCATTTCACACTCCCTCCAGCAACACGCCAGCATTCTGGAGTCCCCAAGTCTTTATCAACACTTGCTATCACCTGAATTTCTTATTATATAATCATGCTGCTGCGTGAAGTGACATCTTGTGGTTTTAACTCACACTTCTGTAACGATTAATGATGCTGAGCATCTCTTCATATGTTTATTGGACATTTGTATATCTTCTTTGGAGAAATGTTTACTTAAATTGTTGCCTACTTCTAAATTGTGTTATTTATTACTTGTCTTTTTTTTTTTTTTTTTGAGACAGGGTCTCGCTTTGTCGTTCAGGCTGGCTCTGAGCTCACTATGTAGCCCAGGCAAGCCTCGAACTCAGCAATCCTCCTGCCTCTGCCTCCCGAGTGCTGGGATTACAGGCATGAGCCACCACGCCCGGCTATTACTTGTCTTTTTATTGTTGAGTTACAAGAGTTTTTTAGATATTCTAGCTACTAGGCTCTCACTAGATACATGACTTACAACTATTTTCACCCATTTTTTGGATTGTCTTTTGCTTTCCTGGTGTGTACTTTGGAGAGTAAATCATTCATTTTGATGAAATTCAATTTCTTTGCTACTTGTGCTTTAGGTAAAAACTTGGCTTGTGTGTATACTTTGCTCGAGAAACATGCTTGTAATCCAGAGCCTTGTATATCAAAGGGAATTTCCCCATAAGAAATAATGGAAACTCAGATTTGTTGCACAACTAAAAAATATTCATATAAAAGTGATTACAATACTATCAAACAAAATAACAAAACATATGAAACAGTGAAAAAAATTAACACACCTTTGTAAACCTTCACAACTGGTGTGAGGGAGATGAGAGAGGAGAGTTACTGTATAAGAGAACTTTCATTATCACTGCAGTCTATTAGCTCAATGGAATCATCTTCTTTTTATGCAACTTTAACAAGGATCCTATCTAATGATACTTACTTTTGCTTCCTTTTGTGGATTTTTTTGTGAAAATGTAACATTGAATTATCATTAAACAGATTCATTGCTCACACTGATACAGCCTTATTCAGGTGGTGCTTTTGTATCATTTTGGATTATTTCATACATTTTACACAGCTCCCCAAACTCACTTGAAGTGAAGGATTCTGCAGCCTTCTCCTATTCCTCTGCAGATAAGCTCTTTTCCATAACCTCTTGCTTTGGGGAGACAATTACCCACAATCCTGCAGAGAGAGAGAAAGAGACAAAGAGACAGAGACAGAGAGAAGAGCCATTGGTTCAGTTGTGATCACATGACTTTCAGAACCATGTACTTCTCATACTGGAGGACATCACTTACTTATCAAGTTAAAATTTATTACAAATGCTTGCTCTTCTTCAGAACAAGTTGCAATCAAAAGTTTTACCATATTAAAAGCCACTCACTATCACAAGGTCATGAGATTTATGAGTTTTCCTCTAAGGTTTTTGTTTTGTTTGTTAGCTCTTCCATTCAGGTTAGTGATCCATTTTGAATTGATTATTTTTATACAGTGTGAGGAAAGAGTTTGATTCCCTTCTTCTTTGACTCCCTTCTGGGGATAAGAGGTACCTTCTTTTAAGTATTATTAAGGATAGTACAGTTGCCATATATTCATAAGGTATGTGTCTACGTAACAGTGGGCCTAACTCCCAAGTTGTCATTTCTATGTGCCAGGCTCTTAACAAATACTTTTGATAATTTAATATTGAGGTCAATTTAATAAGCATAACATAATTTGTTTTTAGTCACACTGATTGGTTTGATTCAAGCAAATTTCTCAAATCTACCAAAAGGACTAGACTGATAGAAGAAGTTGACAATCTTGGAATAGAAGGAGAATCCTCAGGACAGTTGCATCCAAGCAGGGCCACAATATTTTTTGGGAGTTTGTCTTTCCCCGATGTGATTCATGGCTAAATCTGGATTGGGTAGTAGCTCTAGTCTCCCTGACATGATCTGACTGAAGAAAAGATTCTGCCAAAAGGGGCTTCCAGACAAAGTTCTCATACATAGGAAGAGTTGGTCATTCTCCTGCCAATGGTTGTTGCCCAAGCTTGCCTGGTATGTGCCAGCCAGCTTGTGCCTATGAGTGAAGTGAAACAAGACAAAGGATGGGACCGCAGAAATATGAGAAGCCATGATCCTGTATGGTATTCTTGCTTCTCTGAACTAGGCAGTTTGGGTCATTCCAACCTTGGGATTTTTCAGTGTCTAAGGTCATTAATCCTTTTACTAATTCAGTAAGTTGGATCAGGGTGTTTTGTTACTTTCATTCAAATTCTAACCGGTAAGTCCTCCAGACTTTGCACAGAAAAGTGACCTTACAACTAAAATACTTCAAGAGCACTGTCAAAGAGCACTGAGCCCCAAGGACCGCAAATTCTTCGGAAGGAAAGCTTCCAGACTTAGCCCCTTGAAGGAGGCCTCTCTGAGTGGACTTGGCCTCTCAGCAAGGACTGGTGGGAAACAGGCTACATGAATTGAATTCCGTTACCAATGCTGGGTCACTGGTTTCTGCAGGGAGGACAACTCATCTCTATTGCTCTTCTAAAAAGAGAATAAAGTCTCCATATTAATGTGTTGCATGTAGTCTTATCCTCTAAAAATGTCTGGCTCTGAAGGAAGTGTCTTTCCATTCTAGGTGGAATGATGGAATCTCAACATCTGTGGATCAAGAGGGAAAGTGGGTGAAGCCACGTTCTGCTGGCAGTGGTTATGCTCCCCGTGGCCAAGTCAGAGGCTGCCATCTTGCTAGGGAGGAAACTGTGGTGTTGTGTTAAAAGCCTGTACGGTTTTCAAAAGCCAGCTGTGTACAATTCTTCCTAACCTGACACTCAGTGATATCGCATGGGTAACTTAAAAATCAGGCATTGTTATAGCCAGGCACAGTGGTGCCTATAACCCCTGCATTCTAGGAGGCTAAAGCAGGAGGATCTCAAGATCAAGTTTAGTCTGGGCCACTTAGCGACTCAGCAAAAACCTCAAAATTAAAAAAAAAAAAAAGATTAAAAGGGTTTGGCTATAGCTCAGTGCAAAGGTCCTGGGTTCAAATTCCAGAAGTCATTATTGTAGTGCTTTTTTCCCAGGAGAACTGGCTGGTTAATCACTACCACCCCAGCCTAGAAATCCCCCTTCAATGGGTTCTGAGGATAAGCGGTACCTTCATGTCATAATATGTCCAGGGAGTCACAATATGTCGAACTCCCAGGGTCTAAATACTAAACATGAAAAGCCCCACTGGCCTCTCCCGAAGATGACTGCTACTAACAGGAGAAACGACCGTTTTCATCACCCACTGAGTCACAGCCCCACCGGTCACATTTTCCTCCAAGGCCTTGCTGTTCATGCTTTTCTTCAACCCGTGTTTGAGTCTCCCTATTAGCCAATGTTTTGGGGTTTGTTTTATGTTGCTAATTGCTATTTGCTCGGAAGGTTGGGTTACAGTGGGACTGTGCTGCGGCGACCGTGCCGTCCACACCAGAGCAAAGGCGTGAGTCATGCCAAGGTCTCGGTGTGGAACTGCTGAGGGCGCCATCCGGGGCCGCCTGTGGTCCCTGGCAGACGAGGCTATGGGTTGTTCCCTGTGGGACTGAGGGCCAGAGCTCCCGGGGCCCCTCTTCCAAGTCCTCCAGCTGCTACCCCCGTCCACCCCCGGCCCCACCTCACAGACTGCCTTTCTCCAAGCCCTCTTGCCAGGCCTGGGTTGGGCAATGCTGATGGGGTGAGAAAAAAGTTATCTGGCCCTTCCAACCTCAGGGGAGCCTAAAGATAGGTTTCTTTTCAAACTCTGAAAGATTTCAGATCCAGGAAAAGGTACACAGAAGAGCATCACAAGCAGTTTTGTGTTCCTCCCTGGCTTAGGAAATCAGACGTTATAAACACTGTTAAAGTTCCAGCCTTCTCTGATCGTGCTGCCCTTTCCAAGATAGAAACACGTGCCTGAAAATGGGATTCTCATTCCAATGCACACCGTGGTATTTTTACTGCGTGTCTACATGCAAGCTTAATATAGATCTTTTAATGGTGTACTTTTTGCTCTCATATATTCTAACATTTTTTATTTTGAGAATAACAGCCTTGAAATAATTTCCCTCAACATAATGAATAGATACTTCAACCTATGCATCTAGTGGTATCAAAGTGTCATAATGACTTCAAAGTGGCTATTATGCCATAATATGTTCTTTTTTGGCATGGAGCACAGTGTATTCTTGCATCACTGGTATTTTTTCCTTACTTGTACTTTTCTATTAACTTTCTGGTATTTTAATATGCAGATGTTTTTCATTTCAATTTGGTCAAACTTACTGTCCTTTCCCTTTATGGTTTGTTCTTTCTGTGGCTTATTTAAGAAATATTTTCCTATTCTGAGGTCATGAAGACAGTCATCTATACTTTCATCTGAAGATTTTGAAGCTTTACTTTAATACATTTAGAGTCATGATACACCTGCAAAGTAGTTTTCTCCAGGGTGCAAGGAAAGTGCCCAGCTTTATTCTTTCTCTTTGGACACTATTCAGTCAATAATGCTACAACAGTAGATGTCCATACAGAAAAAAAGTTCACCTCCCTCACAGGCATGTCGCTTCGCATTTTTCAAGTTTTCTTATATGCATTGGTTTGCTTCTGGATTGTGTCTTCTGGCCCATCGATCTGTTTGCTGCTCCTCTCCCAATATATTCTGCCTTAAATATGTCATCTCACCCTTAGTCCATGAGTCCTACCAGGCACACCCACCAGCTCAGTCCTGTCCTCAGAAAATTATTGGTCTCCACTTGGCTTTTACTTTTTCATTTACACTTAGCTTCATGCCATACCCCATGAAATACGTACTGGGGTTTGGTTGGGACTGTCTTAACTTGCGGTTTCATTCAGATACTGCTATGGGCCAAATAGTGCTCCCCAGTTAGGTATTGAAGTGCTAACCCCCGGTGCCTCAGAATGTCACTGTTACTGGAGAAAGCGTCTTTAAAGAGATAATGAAAGCTAACATAGGTCACTGGAGTGGGCTCTAACCCAGTACAGCTGGGGTCCTTCTCAAACAAGGAGATCAGCAAGAAGGCAGGTGGCCCTCTGTAAACCAACAAGAGGGCCCTCAGAAGAATCAACCTGCTGAGAGACCTTGAGTTCCCCATCTCCAGAACCACGAGGAAATACACTTGTAGAGTTTAAGCCATCTGGTGTGAGCTAACATGTGGAATGTTCCTCACCTGAAATGCTCAGAACCAGGAGTGTTGCAGCTTTTGTAGTTTTGGGATTCTGGAACATTTGCATAGACTTTACCAGTTGAGCATGCCTAATCCGAAAATGTAAAAATCCCCAAATCCAAACATTTGGGAGAAGAGGATCAGCAGTTTAAAAATCCCATCAGTTAAAAATAACATCAGATGTTAGAGCATTTGGATGTCAGAGTTTTGGATTAGAGACGCTCGATCTGTGCTTTGTCACAGTAACCCTGGTAGAGTAAGATGGAACAAAGATGAAGCCATGATACTGACTTGCCTCGTCTGCAAACATGGGCTATCTGCATTTACTTTATCTCCCCACTTATGGTTAGTTTCTATCCACAAAGCTTTCTGTTTTCTCCTTAGATACCTTGTACATCTTTTATTAGATTTGCTTTCTAAAGTACTTTATATTTCTGTTTTTATTCTCTTCTGAATTCACATAACTTTCTTTTATTTTCACAAGTTGTGGTGCTACTCCGCAAGGGTCTGCTTCTAAAATCTCAACATCGTATGTTTTTCCAAAGGAGATTTTGCCACCTGGCATCCTGCAGCATATACTTTTTAAAAAGCCCACCTGTCTCCTTTCTTTCCTGCTTTTTCTCTCCTTTCCCTCCATTATAAGCTATGTGTTCTGACCCCCACATCTCGGAAATAAAGTGAATAAATGTGACCGTTGACATGAAGACGCTGATGCTGGTCATTGAGTGGATGACACATTCACATTTTGGTGGGCAATCTAGACCCAAGAAATAACTGGCTATTGGGGCCTAAACATTAACATCTCAGATCATAATTATAGAAAGTATCTACAGTCCCCTTTTAGAGATCCCTGGTATGAATATCATTTCTCTGGCACTTCCTATCTCCATATCTAGACCAGACTAATTCAGATGGAAACAGGAGCCATTTCAAAAAATAAGGTTCTGATTGCTTCCCACATTTTGTTCAAACTACAAGGTCAGTCAATAAGTCGTCCACTTATTTATACGGCAATGGATGAGTCTGTCCTCATCTGCATCAGTTGTCTGAGCTGTCAAATGGGGATCACAGTGGCAAATAGCCATGTGAGCTGCAAGGGTTCAACAAGCCGTTAATGTGAGGCTCTGCAGTAGTGCCCGGCACTTGGCAAGCCCACGGGAGCCACCTTTCCATGGTCCTTCAGTCATTCAGTGGATTTTAAATTTGTTTGTCTTGGTATTTAGATATGGTATTTACTCTGTCCCCAAGCTTTAACTCTGTAGTCTAGCACAGAATATTGCTCTAGTCTGGCTACAAAAGTTTATCCAGCCCTGCCTTTCTATAGTCACATTATCATTTTCTTTGCCTTTACTTATTTTCCTTCCTAGCATTTAGAGTCAGAAGCCACTAGCTTCTACGTACCTTTCTACTGAGCAAAAAGCCAATAAATCAGAAACGATCAAGCCCCGAGCCTGAGGGGCTGGAAACACCGCATACTGGAGAATCCCTCATAGGCCCGGTGCTCAGCCCCATCTCCCAGAAGCCCTAGTGACTTTGATGACATTCATTCCGGGGTCACAGGGATGAGGCTGAAATACCCCAATCCAGCAGATACTGAAATCACTAACCTTAATTTCTGAGAAGGCAGAGAGCTGCCACTGTTGGTCACCATGTTATACCAGCACCTGGCACCAGCGGTTGAGCCTTGCTAGACACCGAGCAAGTCAGCGTGAGTTTACAGAAATCTTCCTCTGCATTCAGCCCTGTCAGGGCGTACACAGTAGAGACACAGTAAGTACCGTAGTAAAGGCGGTGAGTCCTCTGAGTGAGGATTGTACTGTGAAATCAATGCTAAATCCTCGAGAGCCGAGTCCCTGATAGACACCACCTGTACTATAAAACTTTTCTGTTATATCGGTGCGACCGTGCACATCCTCAATAAGCCACTCTGTGGGAGAAAGTGAAATCACTTAAAACATCCAGCTGTGTTCCCTAAGTGAGACGGCTGCCTCGAGTAATCAGATATCGGGCATGACTGGCTTTCTTAGCAGCTGCAGAGGTGTGCTGAGGGGCCGAGCCAGGCAGGGCGCTGCTTCAACGAGGAGGTAGAAACGGGCACAGGACACAGCCGTAGCCCCTCAGGGAGCTGGTGAGGCCTCAGGCAAACACAGGCCCGTGTGCAGAGGGAGATCAAGAGGGACGGGAAGGCGGAGATCGGCCCTCAGGTTTGCTCTGCCTTCGAGGAAATCCAGAATTGCAAGAGACCACCACTGATGAGCTCAGCTGTGCAGAGCGCCAGGCAGGAAGTTCTGCGTACATTCCCCACAGGCCCCCGCAAAGCCAGAGGGCACAGGAAGCTTCCCGCCTCCCTCGGCTGAGCCCCCTCGCTGGTGGGATGTAACTCGGAGCAGCGTCGGCAGCGGAGTCTGGAGAATGTAATTCTCTGGCTTTTGGCCTCCCCAGCGAAGGGTGGCGGAGAAAAGAATGACAGGACGCCAGCAGGTAATCGAGCACGGTTTCTGAGGTTCCGTAGGAACAGCTCCTCTTCCCGAGCCGCTGAGGAGGAAGCAACCTCCGCCGAAGCTCGGGTGCGCTCTGCAGAGGGCCGCGTTTGAGGAGGCTTCGTGGGCCAGGAAATGAGACAGGGTGAGGCGACCGCGGCCGGACGCACGCAGTGGCGCTCTCAACCACGCCCTCCCTGGGGAGTGTCAGGCTGGACGTACGGAGGAAAAAGAGGGAGAGCAGGAAGAAGAGGAGGAGGAGAAAAGGAGGAAGAAGAAGTAGCGGTAGAAGAAAAGAAAAAGGAGAAAGAAAGGAAGTGAAGGGGGAGGAGAAGAGGGAGCAGGGAGGGAGGGAGGCCAGGTCGAAGACGCATGCGAGCACAGGCAAAGCTGAACGCATACCTCATACACGGCAGTGCTTGTCTCCACAAAGTGAGATCGCAAGTCAGTATTTCCTTTTTGTTTTCTCTGCATTTTCAAATATCCTACAGGAGTACGCATTACTCTTCAGAATGAAGGGCTTCAGGAAAGAAGCCGGGAAGATCACTTTCAACAGCGCGGAGGGGCTCAGCACACATCTTGTGGTCGGACGTCTCCTCACCTTTTCCTCCTTTGCCTGGCTGCGTGCCGCTCCGTTCTCAGGTGACAGTCAAACCTCTCCTCCACTGACAGCCCACACGCTCGGCCCCTGCTATTCCCCAATACGTGTCACTCCAGGAGCGTGAGGTTTCTGCCTTGTGCGGATGTGATCCCGTGCCAGACAGGCACCGCAACTGCCTCCTTTACAGACGTTTCCCCAGAGTTTGTGTCCACCCTTCATTCTGCTAACAGGCCTAGGTTACTAAGGGCTTTAAAGGGTGCGAGTGTGGAGATGGGAGGACCAGGAAGGAGGTGCTTATGGGGAGAACGGGGGTGCTGAACTGAAGAAAGAGGGCCAGGAAAGGTGGTGCTCACCTGGGATCCTAGCACTTGGGAAGGTGAGGCAGGAGGATCACTGTGAGTTCAAGGCCAGCCTGGGATACACAATGTGATCTTGTCTCCAGAAATCAAAATGGAGAAGAAAGAGGGAGAGAAGGAAGAAGAAGAGGAGAAGAAAAGGAGGAAGAAGAAGTAGCAGTAGAGGAAAAGAAAAAGAAAGAAAGGAAGGGAAAGGGGAGGAGAAGAAGAAAGAGCAGAAGAAAAAGGAAAAGGAGAGCAGGAGGAGGAGGAGGAGAAACAGTCACGAAGATATGATGGTACAGGACCTGGACAAGTTAGTAACTACTTGGAGTCATTCAACAAGAAGCAGAGGTTTGGAGACTATTTCAGAAGTAAAACTGACATGGCAGTCAGGCGTGGTAGTACATGTAATTCCAGCCCTTGGGAAGTTGATCGTGGAGTATGTCCATGAGTTCAAGGCCATCTTGGGCACCACAGTGAGACTGTCACAAAAAGAAAAAAAAAACAATATTAGATGAGAGGTAGAGAGCAAGGAAGAATAGATGGTGAACTCTAGGCTCTGGGTTAAAGGTCATTCAGACTGGAAAGGTCAGACTGGAATTACAGAAGATGGACTAAGCCCAGGAGAAAAAAAAAAAAACAACAACAAAAAACCAGGATTCAGCTCTGGACATGCTCAATTCAGGCTGTCCATTCCTCAGATATCCAAACATTTCCAATGATACTGGGTATTATCCAAGATATCCAGTGATACCGTAAGGATCTAGGATTCAAAGGAGACACCTGTGAGGAACAGTGGCATGGGGGAGGAGATGGTGGTTGGTGTTTCCGTAGAACATTTCAAGTAAGAAGAATATCTCTCTGTCATCAACAACCAAAGCTGAAAGTCTATGAATAACATGTGTAAAAGGGGAAGAACAAGAGAGGCCAACATTGAAGCCCTTGGCAAACTGATACTTTCAGAGAAAAAATGCCCTCAATGGACACTGAAAAGAACTATTGGGTAAGAATACTGGGACAAGTCAGGCATGGTGGTGCAAGTCTGTAATTCCGGCACTCAAGAGGTGGAGGCAGGAGGACTGCTGTGACTTTGAGGCCAGCCTGTACTACACGGTAAGGTCAAGGCCAGTCTGAGTTATACCGAGACCTTATCTCAAGACAAAAAAAAAAGAGTATCAGGACTCGTATGAAAAAATGAGAGCCATTCTGAACACCACAAAAGTTCACAGAAGGATACAATAGCAGGAGGCAGACTTGGGGGTTCTTGAATGTCAGGCAGAGAAGCTGACTCTTTAAACATTGCTTCATGATGAGTGGTGATGACCAGTTGGGATGTGCTGGCTTTTGTAGGCTGAGACTTCTGTCGCTCTAGGGCAACTAAGAAGCAGTATGGGTCAGTCGAGGGCCCAGAGTCTGAGATGTAGACGTAGGAAGCAGAGAACAGCCTCCGAAGAATATATTTCTCATCAAAAATATGTCATCTAACCCAAATCACCACTGGGTTGAGTAAACTGGAGAGTAAACCCCAGAATTTCAAGGGCTGTCATTATTTTTGCTTGGTTCTTATAACCAGTCCCTTGGCAATGACGAAGGACAAAAAAATCCCCCAAAAATCCTGCTGGTCTAACCAAGCCAAAACCAACGGCAGCTTATTCAACAGCCTCTATGACAAGCTTCTGTCACAGCGCCTCGGCGCCACAGGAACCAGGGAGCTTTTGGTTTTTGTTCCAGAAGGAGCCATCAGACACGAGCAGAAAACCGTCTGTCCACCTTTCCATTACAGGGTTCCACGGAAGAACTGAATGGCCCGAGGCAAGGGAAAGCAGACTTTGTGGCTCTTTCAGACTTTGGCTGTCTTAGCTTCTACAGTGCCAGTGTGGTTTGGGGAGAGATTTAAAAGTAAGCTCCAGAAACAATCACGAATGAAAGGTCTGGTTAAGCACAAGCACTGAGAGGGACAGATGGCCTGGATCTCTGCAGAGGTGTTGGGGTACACAGTGAGGCGTGAGCCTGACCACAGGGTAAGGCATCATGGTGGACGTCTTGGTGGACGCTGCATATCAGGGAGTGTTCATGGCACACGAAGATGCACCCCCTGCTGTGTGGATGGGAGGGCAGAACAGACAGTGATTCAGACCCACGGAAAGATGGCTCCGGGCAGGGTGTTGATGAACGTCTGCATAAGGTCGTGCCTGGCATAAACACCCTGCAGGCGCACACTGCACGTTTACTGTCTGAAAGTCCTAAAGTTCCAGCCACCGATAGAAGTCGGGCGCTGCACAGAGCGAGCTGAGGGCTGAGGAGGACAGAACTGCTGCTCTAGGAAATGCCGTCCCAGGAACCCTCTGCTTGGGAGCTGGCTAGGGAGCAGAGGGAAGAAGGAACAGATGCACAAGTTGATAGTGAAGTTCTATGATCAAAGATTTGGCCAAACTCCCTCAAGACGCACCATGTTGGAGAAGACAGTCTCTTTCTCTGACTCACTGGCCAGCCAAATGTGGTCCACAAAGCCACCAGCAAGAGAGTTCCCCTTGAACAGGGACCTTGAAAAGGTTAAGAATAGAAATGAAGGGACCGGAGATTTAGCTCAGTGGTTCTGGCGCCTGCCCCGCAAGCGCAAGGTCCTGAGTTCAGTCCCCGGTAACCACATACAACAATGCTGGGCATGGTAGCAATCAGTACCACATACCACAGTGCTGGGCGTGATGGCTCATGCCTGTAATCCCAGCACTCAAGAGGCAGAGGCAGGAGGATTGCTGAGTTCAAGGCTTGCTGGGGCTACATAGCTCAAGGCCAGCCTGAACTACAAAGAGACCCTGCCTCAAAAAAAAAAAAAAAAAAAGGAATAGCAATGAAGAGCGAGACTCCAGGCTGAGGGGATGGCATCACCATTGAAGGAAATAGCAGACACAGAGCTAAGGGACACCCTCTGCCAGTCCTGTCCTGTCCAGCAAGTGTAGGAACTCTAGGCACTCGTCTAGTGCTACACACTAAGAAAATGTGGCTCCTGAGTACAGGCTTTTCTATACTTCGATCTTGCAAAGTGTGACTGAACGTGCTTCTGTACCAGGCCCTTGGAATCAGTCATACGGTTAGTACCTGAGGTGAACATTGTTCCTAGGAGCAAATGAAGAGTTGTTTTAGAGCAGGAAAATTATTGTACGTGTTTTCATGTGAGTGCACGTGGGCATCATAAAATCTCTCCCTGTCCCTGCACATATTCTGCACATGGTATGTCCATTACAAATATTATTTTCTTCTAGTTATTTTTTTTAACTTTTTCTACCTCTCTCATATTCCTCTGCTTTATTCCTAAGTCTTTCTCCTCTCCTTTCCTTTGCTAGAAACGCTCAGTACATTTCATTTGGGGTTAAGATCCAGTAGAGAGGTTGTCAGTCAGACACAGAAACTGCCATTTGCCGACCTGAGGCAGTGCGTTAGGAAAGGACACTGTGGGCTGCAGTCAAAAGGGTCGTTGTTATTGGAATCATCCCAGAGTCTCTGTTGAACACTTGCTGGTCTAACCAAGATGCTTTAGTCTGAGGTGTGCTGGCCTCTCCAGGCCTCATGGCAACCCAGTGAGGTGGGTGGTGTTCAGCAGACTCGGGGCGCCGAGGGGCATGAACCTGCTCATGGGTCCAGCCGATCAGTAGCGCGCTGGGCACCATTTAGCCCCAGAGCCAGCAAGCCAGACTGTGCCTGTGCTCAGGCCTAAAAACTATGGACAAAGCATCTTGAATTCTCAAGCCAGTGTGGAGGCCAGACAGTACTATTTTAAAAGGTTTTTCAGGGCCGGAGATTTAGTTCAGTGGTTCTGGTACCTGCCTAGCTGTGGAAAGTGGCCTAGTCTCAGCATCCCTGTCAGGCCTGGCGATCTGCACTGGGTGCTGCATCAACCAGCAGTTGAGAGATCTGTACTAATTCAAACAGTGTTGCTCAGCTCCCAAGATAAGACCTGCGACTTCTGGAGTTGCTACATTGGGATGCCTGACTGGGAAACTAAACTGACTTGGGCCCCTGACCATTGTTTATCAAGTTAGCAACATGTTGTTTTCCTTCCTTCCTGTTTCTATGTAGAGAAACAGAACTCTGTAGAGTTGGCAGAGTTAATTAACTGTGAGGGATGTTAAGCATTAATAAAAAATAGTATAACAAAGTTAGAGATAGGAAAAGATTTAAGAGAATTGTAGTTTGACATTTAAAGAACTGATTCCAGACAGCGTGTTTATAGTTGACATCTTCTGTTTGTGCATTGATTTCTCAGATGCTTTGTTCCTGTTGTTTTCACGCCTATAAGATAATATGTAAACATTTCTGATGCCATGTTGACCTTTTGGATCAGTATAAATAAAACCTGCTCAATAAACATGGTGCCTGCTCAGTATTGACTGAGAGGACCTCCCGAGCCCATCTGTTCTGTCTTCCCTTTTTCTTAATCCTCTCCCCTCAACTTCATTACCTCGCTGACCTGCCCAACAGGCCTGGAACACCTAGCAAGCCCAAGGTCCTTGGTTCAATCCCAGTAACCACATACAACAATACCAGGCATGGTGGCTCACGACCACCAGCAATCAGTACCACATACTACAATGCTGGTTGTGGTGGCTCACGCATGTAGTCCCGACACTCAGGAGGCAGAGGCAGGAGGATTGCTGAGTCCCAGGCTTGCCTGGGCTACATAGTGAGCTCAGAGCCAAACTGAACTACAAAGTGAGAGCTTGTCTCAAAAATAAATAAATAAACAAATAAATAAAAGGTTTTTCAGCTATATAATCTGTACCAGCTTGTTTGTCCCTGTCTGTTTCCCTATAGGGATTGGTAGGTACTAAATTAAAAAAATTTTTTGACAACCACTTTTGACAAAAGTTTTTGTTTTTTCCTAATAGAAAGAAACGTATGCCAGAAAGCACAAGATAAGAGTTACGAATGGACGTACCTTCAGGACATATTCATAAATGAAGTAAATAGGCCACAGGTGTGTAAATATTGTATCTGTTCTATGGTATGAGAAGCTGAAGATGTTAATGAGTTCTAGAATGTATGATGGATACTGTAAAATAGAAAATATTCAAAGGGAAATGTGGTGGAGTGAATAATGAGGGATAAAGGAAAAATGTGATGGTAATAAAAAAAGGGAAACAAAGCTTATGTATTTAGGGGGTGAGGGGTTATGGGGTGGGGAGGGGAATGGGAAAAAATGAGAATTAAATCATGTCATATACTGGTACAAATTCTTAATATTGAGTGTGATCATGATGAGTATATACAATGTACCAATAAAGATTAAAAATAATAGAGTTGGGATCATGGGACCTACCATCTCCTTTAGGAGAGAGTAGGAAGAAGCCAAGGTCCTGCCTCACACTGGCAATCGGAGGCACAGGCCAAAATGAGGGTTACCACATCAACGGGTACGCTGTGGTCTCCCCAGCAGGAAGATGGAGTGAAGGATGTTTTGGTTTCCCTGAGCATTGCAAGATGACCGGACCTGTGCCTGCTGCTGAGAAAATGAAGATTGCCAAGACGCGCTTATCGGAGTTAGACATCAACAAAGACTTGTGTCAGCGTTTGATTCTTCCCAGTACTGGAAGCAGCGGCGATCAGAACCAGGTGAGTCGCTGCAGAGGGTAAAGGATGGCTGAAGGACGTGCCGTGCAGAAGAATCCTCGGAGAAGCCATGGACGTCTCTCCTGACAGACGCGCTGCCCACGGAGGCGCCCACACGCGGGGCTACTCTCTCGCGTTTGTTCCATCAGCTTTTCCACGGGCTCACCAGCCCCTCGCTGCTGCACCACCTCCTCCGCCCGCAGAAGCAGGCTCCTGTGGTCACCTGGCACACAGGCCTGGAGGCTGGACAGAGTCCCGGACCACATCAGAGCAGCAGCCACAGTCTGAAGGGAAGGCCCGGGGACACACCCCCGATGGATAAGTAAACTACTAATTTCTACTTTGCTGGCTGCCATGGTCTCAAAGATTATATCAAATATAAACTGAATTCCAATTATTCTTCCTACACATATTTGTTGAGCACACGCCACGTGCTAGGAGTTGTTCTGTGAGATGGGCGATGGAGAACCGAACAAAATAAACTCATTAGCGTCACCCCTGCCATCTTCACTATTGGCATCCCTGCCCCTGGGAAATTCATTCTGGAGGGAAACACAGGCCGGCATTCCCTGTAGGAGATGGACTGGGTATTAATGAATGTGGCTGTGTAGTTCTAGGAGAGAAGTAAATGAGTTCATGGGAATTTTTATGCTCCATGTACTGTACGAGACACTAATGAACACTGGGAAGATACAACTCTATAGTTTGTGTCCCATGGAGAAGCAACTTAGATAGTTGCCACTGTCATTTTCCCCTTCTTCTCCTATATATAACAGACACCAAGAGTATTAGTTCACAATGAATTACATCTCAAGAAAAGAAAACAAAACCTTAATAGGAGCTTTAAAGCAGATATCTAGTAAGCAGAATTCAATCTTATAACTTAATTATTTGAAAGACAAAGCGATCTTCTCTGGGAGGTTGAGTCAAAAGGATCACAAGTTGAAGACCAGACTGTGCAACTTGACAACTCTGAGAGACACTGCCAAGGCTTTTT
>PVIC010024626.1:0-25901 GCA_004025085.1 Thryonomys swinderianus
AATTAACCAGAAGTTGAGAGACAGGGATGGCTTCTGTCGTAGAGCCTGAGGACAAAGCACAGTTCACAGCATTTTGACTATAGACTTCGGTCTACAACACAGGAGAATAAATTGTTGCTGTGAGGAGCTCAGCCAATGGTATTCCTATGGCAGCCCTAGGAAACGAATACAGAAAGAATTTTCAAAGGACACAAGGCATAAAAGCCTTGTAGGATTGAAAAGTGAGTGAATGAAATACCTTGTTAAGATAGAAGAAAATTGGGGATGAGGAAATGAAAACCTTTCTGCTCTTATGTCCATCCTCCTTTCTTTTCTCCTCTGAAAGATGATATCACCTTTTATGGTTCTTATTCTCATGTTTTATCAGGGGCTTCAATTCCGGTTCTCCCTCTCCATTGTTTTCACTTGATTTAACGTTTTTCCTGTTAACATTTAAATATTCCATGTGAATTCTGTCTGAAAATGCAAACAGAAGCTTTCACAAACTGTCTTAAACAAACCATAGATATATGTCACATGAAGCGGCCAGTTAGTGGTGGACTCTCTATGATGATAGAGCCTCAGGGTTGTGGGAAAACTGGAAAATTGTTGTCTCAGAGTACCATGGTGTGCGGTGCACCATTCCTGTGTGTGTGTGTGTGTGTGTGTGCGCGCGTGCACATGCTCATGCACTTGCCTCAGTCACTGTGACAAGTGAAAAAGCACAGCATCATGGCATCTGAGAAGCAGAGAAAGAGAAGTGCTGTGGACCCAGGGTCCCCTTTACAGACAACCTGTCAAGGACTTAGCTTCCCTTGAGCTCCATTTCCCAAAAATCCCACTGCTCCCCAATAGTGCCACAAACTGGGAGCCTCTGGGAAGCACCATCCCAAGTCTAAACTAGGACAGCATTTGTGGTGACGATAGAGGAAACAGACCACTGTGCTGCCAGTCATATAGAAGTCTAGCACACATATGTACCAGTGTAGTACAGTTATATGCCATACATAATACTTAACAGTGATAATAAACTGGTTTATAGGTAGTATGTTTACTATAGAATTTATATATGTATTTATGCTATATTCATATCTTACATATTTAATATAGAATACTTTATGCAACAATATAAATTCATATTTAATATATACTTATATTTAATATATCATACTTTTTTTTTGAGACAGGGTCTTGCTTTTTAGTTCAGGCTGGCCCTAAGTTCACTATGTAGCTCAGGCAAGCCTCGAACTCAGCAATCCTCCTGCCTCTGCCTCCTGAGTGCCGGGATGACAGGCGTGAGCCACCACGCCCAGTACTGTGGTATGTGGTATTGATTGCTGGTGGGTGTGAGTCTCTACGCCCAGCATTGTATGTGGTTACCTGGGATCGAACTCAGGACCTTGCGCTTGCGAGGCAGGCGCCAGAACCACTGAGCTAAATCTCCATCCCAATATATCATACTTTTACACATTGATACTTATTCATACTTATATTTAGTATAGAATATTTATATTGAGTGTACTACTTATATTTAGCACAGAATATTTATTTATTTATTTAGAGACAGGGTCTTGCTTTATAGTTCAGTCTGGCCCTGAGCTCACTATGTAGCCCAGGCAAGCCTTGAACTCAGCAATCCTCCTGTCTCTGCCTCCCCAGTGCTGGGATTACATGCCCGGCAGAATATTTATTATATTTAACAGAGGATACTTTTACTTATATTTAAAATGTAAAAATGGCTTTTTCTTTGACTATTTTAGTTCTGTTTATCCAGAAATGGGACATTTTTCCATTTTCTGATGCCCTCCTTGATATTTTTTCTCAGAGCACTGTAGTTTTCATTTTAAGGGTTTTTCACTGGTGCGTTTAGAATAATTCTTAACTATTACATTTTTCTTGATGCTATTAATGATATTGTTTTACTAATTATTTCCTCAGTGAGTTTATTATTGGTGTATAGGACCTTTGTTGTTTTTTGTGTTTATTTTATACTGTGCTACATTGCTAAATTTGCTTATTATTTTAGGAGTAGAACTTTTGGGTCTTCTATGTGGAAGATCCTTTCATCTGAAAATTATGATAATTTGACTTCTTTCATCCTTATAAATATCTCTTTTAGTTCTTCCTCTTGCCTGTTTGTCTTGGCTGTTTCAATAATGATATTGAGCAGGAGCGGTGATAACAGATATCTTTGTCTTCTATTTGATTTCAGAGAGAGGTTTCAGCTTCTTTTTAAATTAATTTTTATCTTTATTGGTGCATTGTATATACACATCATGATCATGATGATCATGTATATACACATATTGAGAATTTGTACCAGTATATGACACAATTTAATTCCCATTTTTCCCATTCCCCTATCCACCCCACAACCCCCACACCCTAAATACATAAGTTTTGTTTCCCTTTTTTATTGCATCACATTTTTTCTTAACCCCTCTGTACTTACTCCTCCACTACATTTCCCTTTGAATATTTTCTATTTCACAATATCCATCATACATTCTAGAAGTCATACGAGTTGGTCATTGGTTTGTCATAATTGGCTTTTATCAGACTGAGATAAGATCCTCCTATACTTATTTCCTTCAGCATTTTAAACATTATTTGATATTTCATTTTCTCAAGTTTTTTTTCTGTGTAAAGTGAGATGATTATTTGGTCTTTGAACTTCCTTTGGTTTATGTGATATATTACATTTATTGATTTGCATATGTTGAACCATTTCTGCATCTCTGTGCTGAATCTGACTTGGTTATATTGTATGATCTTGTGATGATTTATTGAATGCTGCTTGTCAGTAACTTGTTGAGCACTTTTGCATTTATATTTATTTAAAGAGATTGGTCTGTAGTTCTCTTTTCTAGTTGGGGCTTGTACCTCTTTTGGAATAAGGTTAAAATTAGATTACAGGAAAGTGTTTGGGAGTATCGTTTTTCTTTGAGTTTCAATAAAATGTTTGAGGAGTAGTGATGTTATATTTTCTCTAAAGTTCTTACAGAATTTGATAGCTAATGTACTGAGATTTGGACTTTTCTTAGAAGGTTTTTAAAATATTTTCTTCTTCATTTTTATTGCTTCCTAGTGGAAGCAGTTTTAGTAATTCATATATTTATAAAAATGTAACCTTTTGTGTTGAATTCTCAAATTATAAAAATACAGTTTCACCAAGAAGCTGAATTTCCTCAGTGTCCCTTGTGATTTTCCCATTTTCATTTCTAATAGCATTGGTACTGGGTCATTTCTTTCCTTTTTGGCAAGATTGGTCAGGAATTTGTCTATTTTTTTTATTTTTTCAAGGAACTTGCTCTTCAGTTCATTAATTCTTTGTTGTTCTTTGTAGTCTGCACTTCATTAAATTTGCTCTGATCTTTATAATTTCCTTCTTGTACTAACTTTGAGTTTTGATTATTTTTGTGTTTCTATAACCTCAGTGTTTATCATTAGATTACTTTTGGACTCTATTTTTCTCTTCTGGTTATTCACAGATACAAATTTCTCTCTTAGGAAATTGTGTCTTGTAGGGTCTGATAAATTGTAATGGCAATGCTTTCTTTTCTTTCTTTCTTTTTTTCTGGTACCAGGGATCGAACTCAGGACTTTGCTCTTCCCAGACAGGCACATTGTGCCACTGAGCTATGTCCCCAGCCCTGTAGTGCCACTGTTGTTTGACTCTAGGTACTATCTTCTTTCTTTGACTTCTTTAGTGACCCACTGACTATTCAAGAGGGTTCGTTTAATTTCCATTTATTTTCATACATAATTTCTGTGGTTTATTTTACAATTGCTTTCTAGTTTTATTGTCCTGTGACCTGAAAAAATGCAAGGGCTAATTTAGATTCTTTTATATTTACTGAAACATGCTTTGTGGGCCAGCATGTGAACCCATTTCTATGTATGTTTAAGTCTAAGTCTGAATTTTCTCAGTACTTAATGTGTTCAATGGCCATCCCTAAATCTTCTTTAATACAATATATATATATATATATATATATATATATATATATATAATAAATTGAATTCTTTATTGGTACAATTTATATACATCTCAAAATCATGTATAACATTGGGGAATTTGTACTAGTATATGACACAAGTTAATTCTCATTTTTACTCATACTCCTACCCACCCACCCCTCCTCACCCCCTTTATACATGCTCTTTTATTTTCTTTCTTTATCATATTTATTCCTTCCCCTCATCATATTCCCACACCAAGTTTCCTATAGAAATTTTGCATTCTATAAAAGCCGTCATACTTTCTAAAGCTCATTTGCATCTACAGGTTTTCATGCCAAAGAGAAGATCTGATAATTGTCTATCTGTGATCTATTGATTTCACTTATTAGTATATCCTCCAGGTGTCTCCATTTGCACCTAAATGGATCGATCTTGTCATTCTTTAAGGCAGAGTAATACTCCATTTTGTAAAAAAAAACACCACATCTTCTTTATCCACTCTCCAGTTGATGGACATTTGGTTGTTTCCAAGATTGAACTATCACAAACTGAGCTGCTATGAACAAGGGTGTACATCTGTCTTTCCAATGTGAGTTTTTAAATTCTTTTGGGTATATTCTTAGCATGGGGATAGCCGGGTCAAATGGAACCCCTAGTCCTAGTTTTCTGAGAAATCTCCACACAGATCTCCACAATGGTTGCACAAGTCTGCAATCCCACCAACAGTGGAGAAGGGTTCCTTTCTCCCCACAGCCACGCCAGCATTTATCATTGGTTGATTTTGTGATCGCAGCCATTCTTTGTGGAGATGAAATCTCAGGGTTGTTTTCATTTGCATCTCTCGAATGACCAGTGATGTTGAACATTTCTTCATATGTTTCTTGGCTGCTTTGACTTCTGCCTCTGAGAAGTGTCTGTTCATTTCAGATGCCCATTTTTGAATTGGGTCTTTAAACTTGGGGAGGCTGATCTGTTTGAGTTCTTTATATATTGTAGGTAATAGCCCTTTGTCTGATAAACAGCTAGTAAAGATTTTTTCCCATGTTGTTGGTTGTCTTCTAGCAGTACCAGTGACTTCTGTGGCTGTGCAGAAGCTTTTCAGTAGAATGAGATCCCATTTGTTGATTCTTTCTGCTAGTTCTTGTGCTAGAGAGGTTTTATTCATAGTCTCTGCCTAAGCCAATGTCTACAATATATTTCTTTATTTGTACTTCTGGTATATGTTTTCCTAAAATTTTTATTATAAACATATTCCTTGTTAAACATAAGAATCTTTTATGTATTCTAAATTAAAGTTCTTGTTTAGCTGCATTTCAAATATTTTCTGGCCTTGGCTTTTTATTTTGTCAATGATGTGTTTCAAAGAAAAAAATGTATTTTGTTGGAAATGAACTTAAGTCTTCTCCAAAACACTTTTATTACCTCAAGGAGGTGAATATTTTGTTTAGAGTTAAAATTTTAACTTTACATTTTGGTCAGTTATACAGTTAAACTTCATTTAGTAGGTTGAAATTTCTTTTTTTTTTTTTTTTTAGACAGGATCTCGCTTTGTATTTCAGGCTGGCCCTGAGCTCACTATGTAGCCCAGGCAACTCTCGAACTCAGCAATCCTCCTGTCTCTGTCTCCTGAGTGCTGGGATTACAGGCGTGAGCCACCACGCCCGGCATTGTATGTGGTTACCGGGGATCGAACTCAGGACCTTGCGCTTGCGAGGCAGGCGCCGGAACCACTGAGCTAACCCTCCGGCCCTTTTTTTCCTTATGAATATCCATGTATTCTTTCTGACTCTCTTCTTATTCAACTGTCTATTTCTTATCTATTATCTGTCTGTTTTCTGAATATATCTGGCTGATCTCTACACCAAGATGTTGTTCTGTTGATTTTGTAGTTTAAACCATGAAGTTTGGTCATACCAATTCTTCCAACTTTTTTCCAAAATTGTCACATAATTTAATTTCATTTCTAAGGAAATCAATCTATCCATTTTCAGTTTCTACAAAAACACACAAGCTGAGATTTTGGTTATGATTATGTTGCATTTGTATGCTAGTAATGAGAGGACTGATATTATAAGACTTTTGAGTTTTCCAATTTATGAAAATGGAATATATTTCCATTTTATTCAGACTACTTTTAGGAATGTCTTATATTTTCACTAAATAATTCTCATGTATTGTGTAAAATAAATCCACACTGTTTCACAGTTTTTTAATCATTGCAAATAGTAACATTTTTTGTATTAATATTTTAAATTTTTTATTTCTGTTCAAATTCAGTTGGTTTTTAATATTAATTTATAAGATGAAAACTAGTTAAAATAATTTATTAGTTCTTGCAACTCAATAGAATTGTAGATATTTTATACATAAGAAAAATTGATATATTGTGATATCTTTGATGTTCTATTAACTTTATGAGGCATTTAATATCCTTTTATAAAAAATCATATTACTCAACTCTGCATACTGAAAAGGCTTAGAAATAATTGACTGATTAGAAGTGAATTGTATAGGGTCTATATTGTTTCCTCCATATCTCACCATACAGTTTTGGGAGAAATGTCTGGAAAAAAACATATGAGTGGAACATACTGTTATAACAGACATCAAGAAACTTCTCAAAGATTTCTTAGGTAAGGTCAGAAAAATCTCCAGAGAAAATTTATTGAGGTATCTATGAGTCAGTGCTTGATGATATAATCATCAAAGGAGAAAATAGTAAATAAATAAAACAAGAAATCTAAGTAAATTATTAATTTATAATGATGATCACAAATAATTTGTCAACATTATGTGATGCTATTGACCCAGTTATTTTGGACCATGCTAATTAAAGAGAACAGTCCACCAATTTATTGAGATTTTTAAATGGAACTTTATAATTATATATTCAAATAATAGATGACTGTGGACTGAAATCTCCACAAACTGTAAGTCAAAGTAAACCTTTCTCACTTATTTTGACAAATAGGAACTGTTCCTGAAGGATATATGTTGATTTTATTTTATTTTTATTTGAATGATTATTGGTACATTATTTTTTATAGATGAAGCAGAGTAGAAGAAAGAAGAGAACATTTACTGTCCTTTTGTTGTGCATAGAGGAACTGTTCCTGTGTGTATATGTGTGTGTGTATATGCTCTAGAGAAAAACAGAGACAAAAAACTGATGGTGACTCATTATTAAAACTGAAAGTAAAAATTGCCCAGATATTTAAAAACGTGTTTTCTTTTACTTGCTATTATAAAAGCCTCAACACTTTCACTTCCTTCTGTGGCTGTTTCTTTCAATCATAAGTATACAGTTGAAAGTACAGCATTTTGTTTTATTTTTTATTTACATTTTACTGTGTAAACTGTTCCAAATATAGTACTAATTTCATCAGTCTGTTTTCTCAAGTATTAAGGTTGCATTTTCACTTTCTAACTAAACAAGAGCAAGTCATGGCTAATAACATGACTTTGCCTCTATGTCAGAGAAGTAATTATTTTTCTTCTCTGTGGAATCTCATTTCTTGGAGCAAAATCAAAACTGAATATTTGTGGTATATTAAATATAGATATAATTTTACCTGAATTTTTAGCAGTTCACAGTACATTGTCATTTACCATTTTGGGTTTCTAGATCTGATGTCAGGATTATTTTATGTACTGTACTATATAATTGCATTCTGTATATTCACTTCAAAACACCTCTACAACTTATCACTACTCTGTTATGTCTTCAGCCCCAAGAGTAAATTTAAAAGTCTTATGTATTGGATGTCAGATCTAAAATGTTTGGCTGCAACTCATGTTTTGTATCCCAATTCTATGTCTCTAAGAAACATTTACTAGAATCTTGCTATTTTTAATCCAGAATATGGCCATACTCTTGTTGTCTACCATGTTTCTGGGCTTGACTGTTCATGGAACTGGAGCCACTGTGTGTATTGCTTAGATTGAGAAGGAAACTGTCTCATTAGAAATGAGGAATGTGAACTAACAGAGTATGACTTGATGCTCACAGACACCAGCCATTCTGTAATAATACAAGTACTTTTATATATGTAAAGTGAATATGACAGACATGGAAAAAAATAGAAGCAGAAAGTAGTAAAACCAATGATCAAGTTCAACTCTTGGATTATAGAGGGTCTCAGACATTCATGGAATGTCAATATTTTCTTTTTTCTGAATTTGTCTAAGTTTAGGTTCACATATATAATCATCAAAGGCACTTTCTAAAGAACACATGTACACTTATTGCCCTACATATCTTTTTTTTTTTTTACTAGAGATTGAACACATGAGCTTGCATTTGCAAGGTAGGCACTGGACCCACTGAGCTAAATCCCCAAGCCCCCCCCCAACATTTTCAGATATGATTTCAAGCATTTTTAAAATTATACCAGGAAAGAGATATATATTTTATGTTTTCCAGTTAACCTACTACAGTGTTTCTGACTGTGTTTATGATATTAGTTTTGCTAAACAGAAACAAAGAAGGTGAAGTTCAGTGCCAAATAACTGTGAGATAATCTGTGTGGGTTGAACTTTATGAATGTAACCAATTTGACATTTTCTTGTTGAAGGTTTTCTAAAAATCTTTGGTTACTCTTGTTCAAGGTGAAAATTCAGTGTTTACCAAATGCTTTTAGAACTTTTATTTTGCCTAAGATTTAATAGAAATAGATGGACAAACTTTGATGGACAAACTTTTAACAGGGAAACATTACTGATTTCAAATTAGGTAGAAATGTATGCAATCTCAGCTTTTAGTAGCTAATGATAAAAATCAAAATCCAATTATGTTTATCAAAAGTGAAATGTTTTCTTGATAACTGTCTGTATTCTGTTTGCCAACATTTTATTGAGGATTTTTGCATCAGTGTTCATTAGAGAGACTGGCTTGTGGTTTTCTTTTTTGGTTGGGTCTTTCTCTGCCTTTGGAATCAAGGAATGATTTTGGGAGTACTGCTCCTCTTTCGATTTCATTAAAGAGTTTGAGAAGTAGTGGCATTAACTCTTTAAAAATTTTGTGGAATTCAGCAATGAAACCATCAGGACTAGGTCTTCTCTTTATTGGAAGATTTTTTATTATATTTTCAATTTCACAGATTGATATCAGGTTGTTAAACATTTTTTTTTTTTTGAGACAGGCTCTCGCTTTGTAGTTCAGGCTAGCCCTGAGCAAGCCCAAGCAAGTCTTGAACTCAGCAATCCTCCTGTCTCTTCTTCCTGAGTGCTGGGATTACGGGCATGAGACACCATGCCCAGCTGTTTACCATTTTTATATCATTTTGGTTCAGCTTTGGAAGTTCTAGGAATCAAACCTTTCTTCTAGATTTTCCATCTTTTTTGAGTTACAAATGTTCAAAATACATGTTTATTATCCAGAGATTTATCAAGAATATCATACATACTGATCAAGTCAGGTTTATCCCCGGGATGCAAGGCTGGTTTAACATACATAAATAAATAAATGTAATACACTATAGTAACAGACTCAAGGACAAAAACCCTATGGTCATCTCAATAGATGCAGAAAAAGTATTTGACAAAATCCAACACCCATTCATGATCAAAATCCTACAGAGAATTGGAATTGCTGGACTTTATCTCAATTTAATACAAGCTATTTATGAGAAACCAACAGCCAGCATCACATTAAATGGGCAAAAACTGAAACCTTTTACACTAAGATCAGGAACCAAACAAGGATGTCCACTGTCACCACTCTTATTCAATATAGTGCTGGAAACATTAGCCACAGCAATCAGGCAAGATGAAGAAATACAAGGAATAAGGATAGGTAAGGATGAAGTTAAACTGTCATTACATGCTGATGATATGATTCTCTATATAGAGAATCCTAAAAACTCAGCCAAAAGACTGCTAGACTTAATTGCCACATTTAGCAGTGTAGCTGGATACAAGGTCAATGCTTAAAAATCAACAGCCTTTGTATACACAAACAACACTCACTGAAAGAGAAATTGGGAGTCACTCCCTTTCATAATAGCACCCAGAAAAATAAAATATCTAGGAAACAAACTAACAAAGGAGGTGAAAGATCTGTACTCTGAAAATTACATGACTCTGAAAAAGGAGATAGAAGAGGATATCAGAAAATGAAAAGACATCCCTTGTTTCTGGGGAGGGAGAACCAACATCGTCAAAATGGCTATACTCCCACAACTACTACACAGATTCAATGCAATTCCAATTGAAATCCCAACACCATACTTCTCAGAGCTAGAGAAAATAAGCCAAAAATTCATCTGGAACCACAAGAGACCTAGAATAGAAAAAGCGATTCTAAGCAACCAGGACATGGCCAGGGGTATGATAATCCCTAACTTAAAAATGTACTATAAAATGACTGTGATAAGACTGCATGGTACTGGCAAAGTAACAGACCTGAGGACCAGTGCAATAGATTAGAAGATCCAGAAACAACTCCAGATACACTAAGCCACCTTACCCTTGACAAAGGAGCCAATCATCCTCAATGGAGGAAAGACAGCCTCTTTAACAAATGGTGCTGGAAAAACTGGGCTTTAACCTGCCAAAAAACTAAAGCTAGACCTACCTCTTTCATGATATACTAAACTAAATTCACAACGGATTCGTGACTTAAACATTAAAACAGAAACAATAAACCTGCTAGAAAACAGGTTAGGCAAAACTCTTAGAAACATTGGCTTAGGCAGAGACTTTATGAACAAAACCTGGACAGCACAAGAACTAGCAGAAAGAATCAACAAATGGGATGTCATCCTCGTACAAAGCTTCTGTGCAGCAAAAGAAACCACTGGCACCACTAAAAGACAAACAACAACAAGGGAAAAAATCTTTACTACCTGTTTGTCAGACAAAGGGCTACTATCTAGAATATATAAAGAACTTAAACAAACCAGCCCCCCCCCAAGTTTAAAGACTCAATTCAAAAATGAGCATATGAAATGAACAGACACTTCTCAGAGGCAGAAGTCAAAGCAGCCAAGAAACATATGAAGAAATGTTCAACATCACTGGTCATTTGAGAGATGCAAATGAAAACAACACTGAGATTTCATCTCACTCCACAAAGAATGGCTGCTATTGCAAGATCAACCAGCTATAAATGATGGCGAGACTGTGGGGAGAAAGGAACCCTTCTCCACTGTTGGTGGGATCATAGACTTGTGCAACCATTGTGGAGATCAGTGTGGAGAGTCCTCAGAAAACTAGGATTAGAGGTCCCATTTGACCCAGCTATTCCCCTGCTAGGAATATACCCAAAGGAATTAAAAGAATCATATTGTAAAGACATATGTACACCCATGTTCATGGCAGGTCAGTTTGTGACAGCCCAATCTTGGAAACAACCCAGATGCCCATCAACTGGAGACTGGATAAAAAAGACGTGGTTCTTTTTTTTTAATAAAATGGAGTATTACTCTACCAGAAAGAAGGACACGTTTCATTCATTTATGTGCAAATGGATGCACCTGGAGGACACATTAATAAGTGAAATAAGTAGATCACAAATATGTAAATACTGTATCTTTTCTTTGGTATGAGAATCTGTAGCTGTAAATGAGTTCTATAATGTATGATGGATTTTGTAAAATAGGAAATATTCAAAGGGAATGTGGTGGGGAAATGTAATGAGGGGAAGGAATAAATATGATTCAGAAAGAAAAAGAAATAGCATGTATAAAAGGGGTGAGGGGCCATGGGTGGGTAGGGATATGGGTAAAAATAAAAATTAACTTTTGTCATATACTGTTAAAAATTCCCCAATGTTGAGTGTGCTTATGAGCTTTATATAAAATGTACCAATAAAAATTCAACTTAAAAAAGTGAAATATTTTGAGCTGGGTAAATAGGAGGAATAGTTCAACCTTTAGAAATTAGAGTCAAGGGTTTAAAAAATATTCAGCAGTCTAATTTATCTTTTTCTTGTTCTTATTCTTTCTCCATCTCTTCTCTTTTCTTCTATAAATGTTTTGGTTTCCCTGTCAACTCGGGTTTCTCCATATGACTAGGAATAATGAATGCTATCGACAGCCACAAGTCTACATCTTTGTTGACCTTACATGCAAGAAAGGTCATCTCTTTTCCAATATTCATATATATTTGGCTTAAATAAATACATATCCTTGAACCAACAATTGGGAGTTGTGAACAGTGATAGTACTTTTAAATCAGTCTTCCTAGATAGTATGGCCAGAGAGGAAGCCCTTATGACTGATGGCACCAGTCGAATCATAGTGAGTAGGGGAGTTTTCTTCAAAGAGAATTTGGATGTTATTGTAAGGAATATGGAGGAAAGAAGGTAAGCAAGTAGGAACACTGATGTCTACCTATGATGCAGTGAAATTTTTTCTTTAAATGAGGTTGCATTCTTTATTAAATCTCTTAAAACATTATATAGCTGATGTAGGTTGAAGAAATCTTAATTTTCAAGAATGCTAAAATCTTTCTTATGTCAACAAACTGCTTTAAAGAAGTTTGAAGTTAAATGCATAAAAACTCTTGTAAATATAATTAAAGGAAAAAGAAAACCAATTTGCCTATATTTTTAAGTGATTTTTATTATCATTTACTTCATACTTACATCAAAACTAATATTATACTATTAGGTTTTTGAAGGTTTCCTATTCTTCAGGTAAGGTTGATAAGCAAAGATGAAATAAAATTTTACAATAGGTGGGTTGCTGGTAATACTGGGATGGCAGCCCAGTTTGGTCATTTTTCATTGTTATACTCTATTTTTTAAAAAGAAGTATATTGGCTCTCTTGTTATTGGTGTACAATATCTAATACATAATAAAGGAATAGTTCGATTTACTTCATGGTTTCAGGGTATTCTTTCCATGGTAGTCTGACTCTAAGGCAGAAATACTATAGAAAAAGTATATAGTGGAGCAAAGACACTTGGAAGAGAATAGGAAAAGCCCTGGGGAAAAAAGGTCAAGAAAGTAGGTATGGTTCCCAGGTCACTCCTCTACTCCACCTACTCCTGCTCAGAAATGTGCTTTACTAATCAGCTTGGTCACTGCCAAGTCATTGGGGGTTGACACAATTAAGGGTAACCACTGTATTTCATTCCCTTGACAATTTGACAGACATATACATCTCTTTAAATCATATCTAATCTTTAAATAAACACAATAATAAGCTAATCATTCTAACATGTTACATCTATCACATGCACAATTAAAAATGTTAATATCCTTTCCCCAAAGTCTGTTCAGTTCTGTTCTAAATCTAAGTCCATCTAAAGTCTAAGTCTGCTGTGAGACTCAAGGCAAACCTGTAAAAAAAAATAAGAAAGAAAAATGTTACATAATCCCAGGGTACAATGGTACAGGGTAAATTTTCCAAATAGGAAAAAGAAGAAAATGCAAAAATTATCATACCAAAGTATAACCGAAATTCTGTAGAGTAAATATTATGTTCGGTGGCTCTATGTCTAACATCTTGAGCACATGTTGATAAGATGTGAACTGGACAGGATCTGGGAAGCTCAAATCCTATGGTGTTCTAGTTTCAGCACATGTGGCCTTTGTCTTGGGTTGGCTCTGCTCATACCATGCAGCATTCCTCGACAGAGGCTCCGTGTTCTTTGTATCTCTGACATTTTGGGGTTTCCATTGCCCCTTTGTCTTTAATCTTACTGTTTAACTTTTGTCTTCTCAGAAGACAATGACATTATTATTATTATTAACTTATTGCTCTTTGCCTGGCCTCTGAGGTTTTCCTCTGAAATCTGGGCAGAAGCCTCAATGATACTAATACTCTTGTTTACTGTATGGCAATAAAACCTGTATCACATAGATTACACCAAGGTTTGCCACTAGTATGAGCAGTAACAAGGCTCTCTTTGAACATGGCCATAACATACTGTGCTTCTGGGTGGCTGAATATCTTGAAAGTATTCTTGAAAAATGAATTCTCCACAAGGCCTTTCTCATGTATGGCACCCGAGAGTTCTCTTATCAAGTGGATTATAATTTCCCACCTTTTTCCCCGTAATGAGGGGCATGCTGATTCTTGAGATATCCTCAAGGTATATTTCCTTTGGACTCCACACCTAGTACTTATTCTTGTTCACTTCTTGTTTTTGTTTTTTTTCTTAAAAGTGGAACTAATTTCTTCACTAGCCACACTTCCTTTGACTCAAATTTTATGTAAGTACCTTCAGAGATCAAGTTTAGATATTTCAAAAATTTCTGCCATCCCTTTTGTCTCTAATTTTCATCATGAATTTTACTGAAAGCATCCATCAGTGCCATGCTACAGCCCTGAAAGTTGAATGGCTTTGATATTTTTCTCTAAAAGATGAATTAATCCACCACCCTTAATCTTACTCAGGATATGGGCAAAAGTTAGTTTTTTTTTTTTCCCTCCCACCAAAGTGTAACATGTATGGCCTGTAGAACACTTGCCAATGAAGTTTTTGTTTGCAACTGAAACTTCAGGAAATTGGCCTTCACGGTCTGCATGTCTATCAATATTCTGAATTCTGAGTTCCAACTAGAAATACCCACTAACCTCTGCTTAGGGTCATCAAAGCTTTTCCCAACCCTGTTCTTCAAACTTCCAAACCCTTCCCATGAGCTAGTTCCAAAGGCTTCTGAACTATATAATCAGTTATAGTCACAGCAATGATTACACCAGTTTTCTATATTAGTTAGATTTCTCATTACTAGGATAGAATACTCAACAACTACAATTTAGAGGAGGATATGCTTAATTTAGCTCAGTTTAAGAAGATTTATTTAGCTCAGGGTAGGCTAGCTCCAAGGAAGAAAGATCATGGCTGAAGGCATAGCAGAGTAAATCTATAGTTTACTGTGGCCAGGAAGCAGAGCAGGGAAGCAGTCCAGAGAAGATGTCAGAAATGAGATAAAGTCCCTAAGATCATGCCTCCATGACCCACCTCAACACTCTCAGAAGTGAGTTTTATTAATCTCTTCAGCCCCCAAGGCAATCAAGTAGTTTCAATGAACCTTAATTACCACAATGGTTTTTTAGGTCTACGACAAAATTGGCCAAAAGAGAGTTCTCTAAACCGATTGTTTCTACACATACATAGTTTCCTCTCTTATCAAAATTATGCACCAGAATGATGCAGCTTTTGTAATTTATGAATCTGAGGTATTATCTTCCAAAGGCCATAGCTCACATTAGACTTTTTTCTTGATGCTGCTCACTATATAGGTTTTCATAAATATTTGTATATAGTGTTATAGTATCATTGAGAATACACTTATACCGTGAAAACCCTCTGTGAGATAGCCAGCCCTCTCCTCACCATCCTTTGTCAACCTCATATTTTTTAATGGCCTTTCTGGTTTTCCTTTGCCCAAAATTTCATATAGTTAGACTCATATACTACATGCTTTTTCATATTTTTTACTATTAATGTTCATGTTTTTCCCCTGAAGTCTGTAGCCCATGTTTTGAGGGATATTGAGAATTGCTGGCCATAACAGTATCAGCCTAAAAAGAAAGTTCTTAGTCTAACTGGCCAGACATTGTAGTCTTTCCGTAATCAAGACTGAACTCTTTTTCCATAATCAAGACTGAACAGGCTACGTATCCTGTACCAATCACAGACCAGGAGTAAAGATGTGCTTATGGTGAGGCTACCTTCTGTAATGGCAGAGCACGGCAGGGACAGGGTGGAGGGACAGTGAGCAGTTCAACCTGGGAGAGTTCAGGGTGACGCAACAGCAGGCTCTGAGGTTCCAAGGCTCTGCTCCCCCACCAAATGCAGCGATGGGAGACCTTCTACCTCTCATGTGATCTCCTCCACCTTTGGCATGACGCAAAGCTCTCCTTACAATCTTAGTCCCATGGTAAGCATCCTCCTTTTTTTTTTTATTTTTTATTTTTGCTTTTTGGAGACAGGGTCTCGCTTTGTAGTTCAGGCTGGCCCTGCGCTCACTATGGTGCCCAGGCAAGCCGCCGCGAACTCAGCAATCCTCCTGTCTCTGCCTCCCAAGTGCTGGGATGACAGGCGTGAGCCACCACGTCCGGCATTGTGGTATGCGGTGTTGATTGTTGGTGGGCGTGAGTCTCCATGCCCAGCATTGTATGTGGTCACCGGGGATCGAACCCAGGTCCTTGCGCTTGCGAGGCAGGCGCCGGAACCACTGAGCTAACCCTCCGGCCCAAGCATCCTCCTTTTGATCCTAATATGCCACCAATCTTCCTCCAGAAGAGAAACCTCCACCTATGGGCCTACACACCTTCAGAGACCACCTTTCATGCTCCCACCCATGAGGGCTATGCCTCCACCTTCAGGAACTATCAGATGAAAATTCTGCAATCTTAACATCTGCATGCAAAGAAATTTAAATAAGGAAGATTCCTTGATGCGTTGTTTTTCTCTGGTGACAGGACGAAAGCAAAGAGTGAGGCCAGGAATGGTGGCTCAAGCCTGTAATACCAGTACTCAGGAAGCAGAGGCAGAGGCAGAGGCAGGAGGATTGCTGAGTTCAAGGCCTGCCTGGGTTATGTAGTGAGCTCAGAGCCAGCCTGAACTACAAAACCTGACCTTGTCTAAAAACAATAATAAATGAAAAAGAGTGCTTAAAGAATATATCAGAGACAGATACATCCAAGCCAAAGCTGATTTCAGGACACTTTTGAAAGAGACCACATAACATATAGATCCAAAAAGCTAATCCAAGAATTGGATCAGCACCTGAAAGACGATAGAAAACATTTTCAAAATGACAAATGGTGTCTAGTACTGGACCATGTGCTGGAGATGAGGCTCATATGTGAATGACCAGGGTCCACCCCAATTCCCACAGCACAAGAGCCCACTAGATGATCCACAAAATAATTCCCAATACTGTCCACAGTAATATCTACTAATTCAAACTGCTTGTCTGAGCCAATTTTCAGGTTTTTACAGACATGTGCATTAGTCAACCTATTGCAGAAACACCTGATAACGAGGAGAAGCAGTTTGTGAAAAGAACACTTTGGAAATATTTATGCTTTTTCATTTGTGGCATGACAGCATGCACATTCAAATATAGGCTGTCTTGAGTAAATCTAAATTATTGAAGCAAAAATATTATCCTTTCATGAAGTGTAGAAGTCAGTGACTTGGTGATGCTCTTTCTAGCAGTTTTATACATGCAAGACAGTACATTTTTGTGGTTTGAATTTGAAGTATGCAAATATAGACGCCAAGAAAACCTAAGCTGGGGATTGTTTTGTTTTGACCTTGTTTGTTAAAGTGGGCTAAAAGAAAACATTGAAAATTGAATACTTCCAGGGGCTAAGACTATTATAATGGACACACTCTTACCTTTGTCTCTAAGGAACGGTTTGGTGCTATTTGTTTATTTATATGCTTTGATTATCCCTTCTGAATTATAGGCTGAGTCTTGTTGTTAGCTTAAGAGATGACTTATCTGGTCATTTCTTCTCAGATATGGAGTAAGAACTAACATGTTGGCCAGAATAGAACTGCTGGTTAAGCATTTTGTTCTCAGTTAAATGACCTTTATCAATACCCTGGATTAAACGACAAAATTCCTTTTCTGATTGTTTTCTATAGACTATAGGTGAATCTTTATTTTATTTTATTTTTTGCGACAGGGTCTCGCTTTGTAGTTCAGGCTGGCCCTGAGCTCACTCTGTAGCCCAGGCAAGCCGCCGCGAACTCAGCAATCCTCCTGTCCCTGCCTCCCGAGTGCTGGGATTACAGGCGTGAGCCACCACGTCCAGCATTGTAGTATGCGGTGTTGATTGTTGGTGGGCGTGTCTGAATCTTTATTTTTTTATTTTTTATTTTTATTTTTTGAGACAAAAGTCTCACTTTGTAATTCAGGCTGGCCCTGAGCTCACTACATAGCCCAGGCAAGCCTTGAACTCAGCAATCCTCTGCCTCTGTCTCTGCCTCCTGAGTGCTGGAATGACAGGCGTGAGTCACCACATCTGGCACTGGGGTATGTGGTATTGATTGCTGGTGGGCGTGAGTCACCACACCCAGCATTGTATGAGGTTACCATGATCGAACTCAGGGCTTTGCACTTGTGAGGCAGGCGCCGGAACCACTGAGCTAAATCTCCGGCCCTATAGGTGAATCTTAAATATGTTTCTGAAGTTTAAATTTAAGATTGTTCAGTTTATGTACTTGAACTACAATAAACTACTATTTATACAAAAAATATATTTTGATGAAAAACATGATTGGAATAAGAGATGATACACAAGTGGTATTGTTTCTATCATCAAACTGGGAAAGATGTACATCTTTTGAATCTTGAAGAAAGGTTCATATTCACGAATACTATTGAAAGTTTAGGGAGACATTTTGTTACAGTGTTGGCTTTGAACTATTTCAAAATATAATCCCATTAGATAGTACAAAGTGCTAAACTTCATTTGTACTTTTTGTTGTGATTACATATATCACTTTCATCCATTTACTTTAATATTTGTGAATGTGTTGGGTAGATTTTTATCAAGCAATGCTTAAAACTGATTTGAAAACTGCATTTTTCAATAGGTAGAAATCTTTACATCAATATTATTATTTCTGTCCATTACTTTAACATTTTCATGAATCTTAAGTAATTTAAGAAGGAAAAGAGAGCCGGGGATGGTGGCTCACGCCTGTAATCCCAGCACTCGGGAGGAAGAGACAGGAGGATTGCTGAGTTCGAGGCTTGCCTGGGCTACACAGTGAGCTCAGGGCCAGCCTGAACTACAAAGTGAGACCCTGTCTCAAAAAAAAAAAAAAAAAAAAAAAAAAGGAAAGGAGAGTTTTTCCCTCAAAATAATTTAGCTGTGGCCCATTTAATCTTGATAGCTATATGAATGCAGTCAAGTTCTGGTAACTATGCAATACTTGATGCTGTGTGTTTGGGCTATGCGCCAGGGCATTTTTTCCATGGAAGATTTGGAAATGTGTTATATATCCCATCACAAAGGAAAACAAAGGAAAACAAAGAAAACAAAGAAAAGTTTTGAGACTAAAAAGAGGTGACTAGAAAGATAGTCATCACTGAATGAGAATTGTGAATGAAGGAGTTATTGTGAACATGAAAGTTGGGAAAGACAGTAAGGGAATTTAAGAAGGCAGGAAGTGTTCAGAAGAGCATGGAGAACTGGTTTCAGTAAATCAGAGGTGGAGATAACATTGACAGGGCGACCTCAACTTGAAGCTGGAAAATAACCCTAAGCACACATACAAAATATGGTTTTGTCGAAGAATCATGATTTTTCAGTGTTCTTAGATGAAAAGACTACTGTTTTCTCATGGATAGGAATAACACACAATGATCCACCACTTTCATTTGGGCAATTTCCATTGGATTAATGTTTTCCACCAAGATTCTTTTTTTTTTTTTTTTTTTTTTTGAGACAGGGTCTTGCTTTGTACTCCAGGCTGACCCTAAGCTCACTATATAGCCCAGGCAAGCCTCAAACTCAGCAATCCTCCTGTCTCTGCCTCCCGAGTGCTGGGATGACAGGCGTGAGCCACCACGTCTGGCATTGTGGTATGTGGTGTTGATTGTTGGTGGGCGTGAGTCTCCACACCCAGCATTGTATGTGGTTACCGGGGATCAAACTCAGGACCTTGCACTTGCGAGGCAGGCACCGGAACCACTGAGCTAAATCTCCGGCCCTCCACAAAGATTCTTAATACAGATGGAGAGAGAGATACACACAGGTTTTGAAGTTGACTTGAAATGGTGGTTTTAATTAAGATTGCTCACTTTATAAACCCACACTTGTTGCCAAACCAACTGAGATATTGTCACTGGCATATTTATGTCTTTTTACCCTATTTAATCTTCCTGTTTCTTATCACATAATACATATCTACAGTTGATATAAGCCTGACATTTTTATGATATAACTTTCTTATTGTTTAGAAATCTTTTTTGACAATTTAATGAAAAGTGCTTACTATCTTAGGTTCTTTTAATGATTTTTAAGGGATTTTTTGCACATAATGTTCTATGTCAAACTATACTTTCAAATCTCCTGTTTTTAGAGTGAGAATATCTTTGGATTGTCATAACACACATTCAAATTCATCTTTAGTAAAAAGTCATTTTTACTTAGAGACTTTCCCATTTGCTTGCAGTTATTTTTTGATTCAATTCCTTTTCCAGCTGACAAAAGTAATTGAAAAAAACCTGTATTCTTAAAGATTGACTGTACTGGTGTCTTAAGGCCTGACAGTATCAAATATATAAAATATGAATAACAATTCAAAATGATATTTTACTTTTAATGAATTGTTTTCACATTAAAAGCATCCATGTGAAACTCCATATGCACATGAGGTTTATTGGGATGCTGTTTATTTTTATACTATAAGTTTGTCTTGGAATCAACTCATTGATACACCCCTATGGTCTGTGAAAATACGTGTGATAGTAAAAGAAAGGAAAAAAAGCTTATGTACACAGGGTTGGGGGTTTTAGGGTGGGTAGGGGAAAAAATGAGAATTAAGTCATGTCATATACTGTTGCTAATTGTCAGTGTTGAGAGTGGTCATGATTTGTATATATAATGTACTAATAAAGATTCAAATAAAAAGTAGAAAATAATGCAACATTTTGTATGTACGTGAGTGTGAATGTCAGTTGGAATGTATAATTGGTCTTAAAATATCAATGCTCTCAAAGGGCTTTCAGAACTGCAATTGTCACTGGATTACATTTTTGTGGTTGTATAAAAGAAAAGTAGTATAAAAGAGACCCAACAGTGTTGCTCTGTTAAAATGCAGAAAGGGTAGTATACATCCATTTACTATATAAGCATTTCTGTTATGCTTTGTATTTATAGGTCCCCCAAAGTCTCATGTACTCATAGATGGAGCTTTTTAGCATATGTGAATATGGACTATGGGCATGTGATACTGGATCTGTCTACTGATTTGTTCAGCATAGTTCAGGGTGTGCTAAATGGATTTACTGAAGACAGACGACCCATCCGGTGTGTGAGTGACACCAGCAAATTGTCTTGTAGCTTAGATGGGATATAAAGGGAAGCTCACTGCTGCTTCCTGTCTTCTTACCTGCCCTACCATGGACTGTTTCTCATGTGCAATACCTGTATGCCATGATGACTTGTCTTGGATACAGTTGACTATGGAATGAAACCTCCATAAACTGTGAGCTAGAATAAACCTTACCTCCTTTAACTTTGAGGGCTGGGTATTTTGTCTCAGCAAAGAGAAAGTAACTGAAATAATTTCCTATAGAATAGATATTCTTTAAGTGAAGTTTTATATTTCACACATATGTACATAAAAGAAATAACAGGGAACACTTCCAAGGGTAACTTCTATTTATAGGACTTTAATTGTGCAAGAAGAATACTTTGTAAAAAACAAAAACCCACATCTTTTTTATACAGTCTAGAACTGATGGGTGTTTTTGTTGTTTCCAAGATTTAGCTATCAAAAACTGAGCTGCTATAAACATGGGTGCACATATGTTGCTATGAATCTTTTAATTATCTTGTGTATTACAGTGCCATAAAGAGTGATAAGTTTGACTCATTCATACTCAAATGGATGTACTTTGAGGACATATTCATAAGCAAAATAAATAGATTACAGAAATGTAAATACCATATCTTTTCTCTGCCATGAGAAATGGAAAAAGTAAATAATAAGTCCTAGAATGTATGATAAATAAGTCCTTGAATGTATGATAGACTCTAAAGTAGGGAAAAATCAGGGAAATGGGGGTTAGGGGTAAGTAACAAGGGGAAAGAAAAAATTGTGATGGTAAAAAGAAGGAAAAACAAACCCATGTATATAGGGAGTAAGGGATTGTAGAGTGGGTAGAGGAATGGGAATAATTAGAATTAAGTCGTGTCATATAACTGGTACAAACTCTTAATGTTTGAATGTGATCATGATGTGTCTATAAAATGTACCTATATCACAATAAAAATTTTTTAAAAGAATACATAATTTGCAGGAATATTAATTAACAACTCAAAAATTAGGTGTATATCTCTAGATATCAGCAACATATTTAGAAATATATGAGGACAGTTAGAGAATGCTTTACATTTTAATCTACAAAGACTACAATATAAGCCACATCTAGACACTTGTTAGAATTTGAGATTCTCCAGCACTATCCCATACCTATGAAACCAGAATCTTTAGGATTTGGGTCTGGCAATATATTTTAAATTGTCAACCCTGGGGAGTTTGATGCATGGAAAAGTAGAACATAATGAATACACTCATCCTGGGGCATGGGACATGTGCACACCACATCTTTATTCTCTTTCTCATTACCCTCTCTTCCTTTCTCCCTATCTCTAGAAATATTTCCCATTCTCAAAAGGTCATACCATCTTTGTTTCTTTTTTTCTTGAGGTACTGGGGTTGGAACTCCCATCTTTGTTTCTTACCATCTATTCTTTTTTTTTTTCTTGAGACAGGGTCTCACTTTGTAGTTCAGGCTGGCCCTGAATTCACTGTGTAGCTCAGGCAATCCTCAAACTCAGCAATCCTCCTGCCTCTGTCTCCTGAGTGCTGGGATTACAGGCTTGAGTCACCAAGCCCAGCATTTGTGATATGTGGTACTGATTGCCGGTGAGAGTGAGCTATCATGCCTGGTAGTGTTGTATGTGGTTACTGGGGATCAAACCAGGGACCCTGAGCTTGCTAGGCACTCTGCAATTATCTATACTTTGGATTTATTTCATAAAAGGCACCGTGTGATATATAAGCTCCCATGTATGATTCATTTATCTAAATGCTATAGTTTCAAGGTAAATCTATTTTCCTAAAAATTACTCAAATGTACCCTTCTTTGTGGCTAAGTAGAACTCCATTGAATGAACATACTAGGTTTACATCATCCAGGCATCTGTTAATGGGCACATAAGTTGCTTCTAAGATTTAGATATTGTGAATTGTGCTGTTATAAACATAAGCATGGATGTATTTACACCTATTTGAGATTTGGGGGAGTCTAATTGAGTTCCTCACATAGTCTAGATGTTCATTCTCTGTCTGAGAAGTAGCTTAGTTAGCTCATGTCAGCCAAAGTTGGTTGACTTAACTATGTTTCTAATACCTTATTGAAAAGCGTGAGAAAGTTGTATTGATTGTTTAAACACCCATGCAAAGGGTGAAAACAGTAGAATTCAATATACACAACTAAAATCATTGAGAGAACACCCACTAATTTGCACAGTTGAGGTTGGTAGAGACACAAAGAAGAAGAAATTGGAGAGGTTCATGTTTTAAAGTATATGGATTTTATTCCCCTCAGAGACAAGAAGATATATCGCTGTGTTTTGGCAAAGTATTCAGTACAAGAAGCAACTGGGTAATGAATCTTGCAGAACGTATTTCACCCAGCAGCCTTCATCCCTCCTATATTTTTTCTCTTTTCCCCACAGAAGTATGAGAGTCTTAAGAGGGGAAAGTTATGGCTTGCTTTGCTTAACCCTATACCATAGATACATAAAAAAGATAATAAGACATAGAAGATCTATGTAGTGCAGGGATATCTACAGGCATTTAGATGGTGACTTAGAAGGAATTAAGTTTCATAAAATCTGAGAGAAACTGAAGCCATTAATAAAAGGACTTTAATTTGGGCTTTAGATTTCTAGTTAAGAATACAGCATGATAATGAAATGATATGCAACATTTTACAAGCATCAGATATATTCAAGCTGCTTATCTGCTTCTTTCATAATTCATTTGTGTATTCTTACTTTAAACTGATGGCCCGAAATCTGAAATGGGTAAGTAATAATGCTGAGAATGAGTCAATTTGCAGATAGTTCATATCTTCTATTTTTTCCTCAAAACTCCCATGTGCCTTCATTTCCCCAGGAGCTGATAAACTAGTCTCAAATGACATTTGAAAAATGCAAACAATCTGAATTAAAATTCCTTATTTTCCTACTGTGGAACCATTAACCTAACCACATCTATAAACTTACAGGTCCCATCTTCATTCGAACAGAAGTGGATAATGTCCTCAGGGAAGGCCATGTTTTATGGCCTACTGTCCTCTACTTGTGCAGAGACTTCATCCAGAAATGACCTTCTTTCTTGCTGGGTCATCCTCGCTGCCCTGTCTCTATGCTTGTCTTTATCTTACACTTCTACTGTTTCATTTCTCTTTTCCCTCTTGAGCAATATTTCTAGAAAGACATGGGTACACTGCTTTTTCAACTCTTATTCACAATTTTTTTGTTAAAGTTAAAAAATAATATTCTTTTAATGACACTAATAATAGACGTCAATTTTAAGAAGCTCAGAATACAAAGAAGCAAATTTAAAAACTTCCAGTAATTCTACTACTAAGAGAAAATAAGTTTAAGATTTTTTGTCACTTTAAATTAGAGTCTCATAAAGTAACACAGACATGCATTGTTTAAGGAGCAAAGGCACCTGGGTGAGAAAGCATTTCCTTCCTTATTCAATCAGATCCAAGTTTTAGGGAATAATACCTGAATCTTGTCAGGGAAAATTCTGAAGTTAGTCAGTGGTTTGCTTCAAAGTTCTGCTCCTTCCCAGCCATGTAATCGATGTTTTTCTATTCTGGTTATCCACTGAAAAATGCCACCGCACACAGTGAGTTAAAACAGTATATAGTAATCTATATCTATACCCATATCTACATCAATATCTATCTACCTATCGAGGACTATCTATCTATGTATCTATCAATCTATCTATCCTTTTTCTAACCACTTATTGAACAATTCTAAAATACACATTTTTATGTCTTGATTTTTAATATTAAAAGTCTTCCAGTCTCTTTCCTTATTGTTGAGATAAATAACTCTAAGCTTCACATATCCTTTAAGCTGCTATTTGTTCATCTCACTGTTAACAGCCTTCAGCCCTTCTGTGGTTGACTGGCTTTAAGGCAGAAAGGGGGAGCATGAGGAGAAGATGCTTACACGATGGTGGCCATGAAGCAGAGAAATAAAAGGAATCTTAGGAAGAAGATCCATTCTTCCAGGTCACTCCTTGTAATCAAATAGTACCTTTGAACAATAAGTTAGCAATTGTGTCCTCACGGTCCAATCACCTTCTCAAAGCTATGCATAGGAAGGCAGGAGGGTTTAGGGAAAATCTATATATAAACCATAATGTTGTGTTAGCTACTTTTCTCTCCGGGCTGAGACAAAATACCAGACACCTGAATTTAGAAGAGAAGAGGTTTATTGGGCTTAAAGTCTGTAGACGTTTCAGTCTATAGTCAGCTGGCTCCAAGGCAGGGATAGCAAACTGGCCTCACAGAGGAGAAATGACATGGCACACAAGAAGTAAAAAAGGGCAACAAGAGAGTTTAACTGCCTCTTTCTGCCCCTTTTATCTTATTAGGGTTACTGGGATTAGGGTGATGGCAAACATATTACTCATATATGGTAATTTAGTAATCACATGCTGTTAAACCCAGCATCACACAATCCAGATTCAACTACTTAAAACAGTGGGCCCCGCCTCAGCTGCCTGAGGCTTTGGGGACATCTAAACGTAAACCACAGCAGTGTTCTTCCTTTTGGGCTGCAAAACACTCATGTATATGCAAAATGCATTTAATCTGCCTTTGAGAGTAGCTAAACTTAAAAGTGTCAGCATTGCAAAAATATCTGAAGTGTCTTATGATACTCAAAGCAAATTTTTTGAGCCTTTATAAAAGTAAAAAAAAAATTAAACACTGCCAACATACAATGGCAAGGATGAACATTCCTACTATAAAAGGTAGGAATAGGCCACAGAGGGGAAATGGAACCAAGATGTTGAAACCAAACAGGGCAAACATTAAGTCCTATAGCTATAGGTAAGTAATAATGCTGAGAGTCTGATAGCTCTGTGTCCATCTCTACTATAAACTGTGGCATGATGCAAACCCTCAATAGCTGTAATGGGCCTCCCCCATAATAGGACCTGTGGTTGTCGCTGTCACTGACTGTCCTTGGGACTTGCTTTGCCCATT